>JAAMXV010000504.1:0-41702 GCA_019693495.1 Axilococcus clingmanii
ATGGAAACTTAAAGAAAATGTTTGGTCTGCTTGCCTATGACAATGCCTTCTAAGGGTTTCATTGCTTGGGCGCCTGGATTCATTGCATGGCGCCCAAGATTTACCAATGAAGAGAGTCATGAAATCTATGGTGAAATGTTACTTACGCAGACGTCTTGATGTAATTACTGTACAAAGAACTGAAAAAGCTATTATAGGGGCTCCATAAGAGTTTGCCTTTTCTGGAACCTGGGAAAGTTGTAGTGAGTTTTGATCGGTTTTTAAGTAGATGGTGTCCTTTAATCATGAATGCTAGCGGAACGTTTTCCCTCAAGATCAGCAAAGATTCCAAGGCTTCTATGGCTTTATATAAAGTCGATAATGATAAGAAGGAACCATCGGGATGGCAATCACTCAGCGAAGAGCTTTTGCTCCAGTGCGTAACGGCCTTGGTTAAGTTGGCTGAGCAGGATAAAAGTCAGAAGGATAGCTTCCTAGTTGTTCGTTCATACGCTGCCTTGCTCTGCGTAAGCAGATATTGGAGGAAGGTAGCATTCAAGGTGAGCTTGCAGGTTGACTACAAATTTTTCCCTACATTTGGAACCAAATCATAGCTGATGTTGCTTTTTTCAGGTGCCACTGTCTGTTTTCTGCCGTCCCACACCCAGAATGCTTGGCTGGCTTCGGAAAGTTCCTGTCAGAGTACTCAAATTCCCCCTGGTATGGGTGACTAGCTCGGCTAACAGGGAGTGGCAAAACAGTGAACTTTGCCACAGAGCTTCCATTTCTACACTTTTAGCACATTCTGATTTTCAAAAGATATCTTCCTCCCATCTACAAGTTCTTGGTCCTGTTCATCCGCGACCAGGTATTCTGAACCTCTCTCCGTTTCGAGAGCTACGCAGACTGAAGTTGATGGGACGGAATAGCGACATTTGTAATTTTGATGCCCTTTCAGATCTTCAGCAGTTAAGGTTTGTTAAAGCCTGTGGGTATGGTTCGTACAATTTGAATGGATTGCCAAGCAGTGTGAAATCCATCTGTCTGAGGTGGTCCCACCCTCCAGGAACATTGCAGCTGCAGCACCTGCCTCTCAAAGTAAATATTCCTGATTGCCTAACCAACCTGAGCTTAGAAGTGGAGAACCAAGACGTTACCATCCCCATTGTCATCAGCAATGCCTTGGATAAATGTGATAGTATAAATGTTACAACAAGCCACTGCTACCTAGCTCTCCCTGTTCAGAGGGCATCAGTCTCCATGTCAGAGGGAGCTGTGTGTGACACATTGCGCCATCTCTTGATTACTAGCACTTTGAATACTCTTGAGCTGTTAGTCGATGAGTGTTTGGTCATTGTGCCTCGCATGGACAATTTTGTGCTGCATGACAGCACTGGGGAAACCATAGCCGGGGCAGTGCATCTTAGCATGGTAATAGAATCTTTGGCAGCAGATCCCCAGAATAGATTTTCAACAGCGATATCTTTGCAGCCTGAGGGCTGGAAGGCTATCATAAAAAAGAAAGAACAGGAGCTCACTCCCCCTGGGTCTCCAGTAGAAGTGATCAGATCCCCTGGGACAATTTAAATGCGCGTTCTTCATATTTATTTTCGAGAGTCTTCTCTTTACAGGAGATAGATACTGTGTAACCTAATTATTACATCAGGATATGTCCGTGAGTGCCTGCCAAGAACTCAAAGTCGTCCTCCTCGAGGCATTCACTGGGAATGCACTTTAGTTGAGGCGAGAAGCCCTCCCTAAGGTCATGTGGAGCGCCATGAAAAGCAGACGCGCGGTTCATCAGCTCTTTAAATATGGCACCATCGTGAACAGAATTAAATATCATGGTGCAGAAATCGTCCCATGTCTTGCCCCATTCATTTCTTGGGGTCAGAGCTCTGTAGCCATTCAGGGGATCATCGATTCCAGGGGGTGCGCGATGGGGACCCAAAGGCTCATTCTTCCCGTGGGAGGACAGTAGGGAGTCACAAATAGCCCTCCAATCCTCTCCCAGGGTTTGCTGGAGCCAAGAATCGTCACTGCCCAGAATTGCTTCGTACACCTTGACGTTCCAGGAGTGGCACCACAGCTCATACTGAAAAGCTGTAGTGGACTGCTCAAAGCTGGCGCCTCTCTTTGCCAGGTCATCCTCCATCTCCATTATGATCGTTTCTTGCCTTTCGTGGAACTGAGCTATTGACACATCCTCATCAGGAGGAGGAGCCTGCTCACGAACCCACATGTCCACGAAGGCCTCCCTCGCATTTGTGGAGTCCTTTGGAACACTGTCTACTTCAGACTGGTTGAAATTGACGTTTTGAGCAAGCTCCAGAAATTGGGCCTCTACCTCACATCTCATGGAGGGTGTTAGGCGCTCCAAGACTGCAGGGAGGACTTCATATCCATACTCAACCGCTCGTCGAGCAGCACTTTCATCCAGCGTACCATCAGGTAGAAGGAAATACTCCTCTGTGTCATACCACAGCGAAAAGAAAGTTAGTTGTCTCACAGAATAATTGAAAAATTACAATGGTGGTGGTATCTGCCATTACTTACTCCTGGGAAAATGTGTCCTACACATTCTTCCAAGCTGGGCGTACTCTTTGTGAAGGTGGACTTCATGCCGCCATATGTCACCTCCATGAGCTGCTGAAGTTGGATTTGGTTGCCAATCTTGTGGCAAAGGCTGCAAGTGAACTGGCAGTGGCACTGGCTCCAGCTCAGGTAGTGGACGAGCCCCGTCTGGTTGTTGAATGGAAAGCTCAGTAAGCTTTGTGATTGCCTCTGGGAGTCTCTCCCACCCAGCCTCAATCTGCTCATTTAATGTCTCCGGAGAGGTGAAATCATAGCTCATCTGCACCAGGGATGGAGTCCCTTAGATAGTTGGTTGGATGCAGAAGAGCAGATAGTTGTACTAGTCCCCTTGTTCTGTTTTCTCTATATGGTTACCCACCTCCATCTCTCCAAAAAGGGAGAGTGATTCGAGCTCCTTTATGATCTCTTCCTCTCTCAATGAACTGAAGTTGATACCCTACGTAGCGGAGCACAGTGTCTTACTAATTTATATTCTATGCGAAAGAAGAATATTCTTTTTCCATGCCGGACATACCAAGAGCTCCTCCATTTTGGCCAGTTGTTCCTCTCTTGAGAGATCAGGCAAGTGCATGGCGGCGTACTCCTCAAAAGAGACTGTGCTACTTGTGCCATTGATTTCCTCCAGAATTGTGTGGGCGGTGGTTCCCACATTCTCTCTGGAAACCAGAGTTGGTGCACACCTTGAGAAGGCCAGGGAACTAGGCCTCAATTCACTATCCTGATGCTGCCCCTCTGGAAGCTGGATGCTCAAGGACGCAAGGAGCTGGGCATACTTGGATATTGGAAAATTTGTGTTGGCCCTTTTTCCATCCCGCTTAAGTACGGCTTGATCATACCGTTTGGCTGCTTCTTCTGCCGTGTCAAAAAACCCAAGATTGACTGTTGCACCATTGACACTCATAGAAGCACGGAATCTAGATCTCTGTTTTCTTACTCCTATAAACCCACTTTTGCCCCTCTTACTTGACCATTTTCCCAAAGAAGCTCTGAACTGCAGGAAAAAAGTGGAAACTAATGATGAGTGGCAGTTGCACGTAACCGCAGGTCCTCTCTTTTACCTCAGTTAAGCGTTCCGAAGCATTTTGACCTAAACTCAAGAGCCATTGCTTGATATTCGGAGTCATAAGGGTTGGAATATTGAAGTCAGCTTGCTCAAGCAAGATGGCGTAGATGGCACTGCAGAATAGGTGATCACTCTCTAAAACCGCTCTTCACAGCGATTGGTGCAACTGAGCTTACCAATCATATGCGTGTGCTGCTTGATCCTCAGTGTCGAAGTTTGAAATATGAAAACTGTTCTTCTGACGAAGCTCATGCGGCAACGAGTTCCTGATGCGGTTGTTGACAATCACTTTTGCGGACCATGCTGCCATGTGCGCGTATACTCCTTTGTATTTACTCATTCCGACATCTAATTACGTATCAGACCAAATATTTGGGTGGTTGGCTCGGTTGCCGATTCAAACATCTCAGCAAAGTGGAAGGGAGGGAGATTTTGACTCGTTTGACTGACTCACCCCTGCAGTTGACGCGAATCTACTGGTGAATCTTGGGCACCTACCCTTCGCCTTATTATTACTGTGCGCCCTTGGACAGTTCGGGCACTATACCATGTATCTATAGTAAATTAAACAACTACACACTTTGATAAATAAAACCTACAAAACGACATTTCTACGACGCTGTATTCACCGACCTTGTAATTTCTAGAGACGACCCTTGCCTCCACCAGGTGTGTCAAACGGTTTTGTTTTTGCTTGGATAAACATGTCGAAGTTTATTCTTGGAGACTCTGAGAGTTGAAGTCCCTGGGAACGCGGGGTTCAGGGGGGCTCTTGTTTTAGAGATTAGGGTGTTTCTCCTCTGAAGCAGACACACCCACTGGGTGGATTGACTTAATTTACACCCGAAACCTTGTGGAACAAACATCTCACATTTTAAAGGTTTTTCGTTGACTGTGGGGTGTTGGTGCAATTCAACTTCCGTTCCTTCAATGTTTCTGAACTATAATTTTGTAACGTTTTTGCAGGTAGAAATTGTACTTTAAAGGATAGCTTTACATAGAGAACAATATGCTGGGTACAACGCCCTTGGGATCCACGCCCCCGCAAAGGAATCCTTCATTCAGTGCCCGAGGAAGGCACGTGCAAGTGGTCTCATTTCGCCCAGCCACTGTCAGTGATGGTAGCGACCTATCTAGTAGCTTGCGGGCCTCCACGTTGTCCGAATCTGCTTCCAGATCATTGACAAGTGAGGCAAAGAGACTCTCACAACAACGTAGCATCCCAAAGTCTGCAGCTTACGTCAAAGTGGAGGGTTTTGACGCTAAGGAGATGTCACCAACGGCATCGGCACCCCCATCTCCACAACGTGCGAATAGTTTGTTAACACGTCAGCTCAGTTCTGAAACGATCATGCCTCCCTCCAATATGTCTGGGACCATTGCAAAAACGGTTGCGCTTCCCCAACAGGACCGCCTCCGAGTTGCTCCAGTCCCTCGGCCTGCACCAATCCGTAAATCTACCATTCCTGATGGAATTCTTGAGCAGTGCCAGGCAAGATACCCTGTGTATTTGGAACCACTTGTCGTTCGTGCATTCAACATCTCCAAGTTTGCACATGATGGTAGGTATGGTGGTACTGGCGACCCAGTTTTTCTTCACTGCTTAGCTGTGGCTTCGACTCTGGCCGAGTTGGGGGCAGACGAAAGTGTGGTGGCTGCGGCTCTCTTGCATGATGTACTGGATGGGGCTTTGCTGCTGGAGGGTCAATTGCAGCCCATGCTCTGTGACAATGAGGCCATTGAGCTCGTTAAAAAAGTATCGCACATGCGCGAGGTCTCTTCAAAGTTCATAGCTTCGTATGGCAACACGTGCGAAGGCACTGCCAATGCTCTGGTGAGCATGTTTGTATCTATGGATGCCAGCAGGGCTCTTCTGGTGACCCTGGCTGCTGCCTTGGAGACCATGAAAACAATATCCAGTTTGCCAAACCACATGGCAGACGCCCTAGCCCGTGAGGCCCTGGATGTCTGGTCACCGATTGCCAATCGTTTGGGAGTCTGGTCTATCAAGGCACAATTGGAGGATGCTGCCTTTCGTCACCTGCAGCCTACTATGTATGCTGAGCTGCGGTCTCGGTTGGAATCCGTACAATCACCCACTTTCTTAGTCTCTTTGGCAGAGTCCCTAAGAGCTGGTCTTCAAAATGCAGCTGTCTCGCATTTGGATTTGTCAGCTCGCCCCAAGCATTTGTATGGCGTCTGGAAAAAAATGAATGCGAAGGGATACAGTCTGGATCGCGTGTCTGATGTCCGTGGGCTCAGAGTTATTGTGGAGACCAAGGAGGATTGTTACAAAGCCCTGCGTGCTGTTCAAGCGACTTGGAAGGAGGTAGGCCCACTCAAAGACTATATTCGTAACCCCAAAGTCAATGGGTACAGATCATTGCACACTGTCGCCAGAGCTCCTGATGGACATGAAGTAGAAATCCAAATCAGAACGGCCAAGATGCACTTTTTTGCCGAGTATGGATCCCAGGCAGCCCACTGGCAGTATAAGGAAGGAGGCAAAAACGGGGCGTTGCCCATTGATGCCAAGGGGGCAAGCTGGGCAAAGTTTCTCGTCTCCCAAGCCCTCAAGGGTGGCAAGAAGTCACCCACTGAAATGATCAGCCACTCCCTGGCTGATCTGCTGGCAACCTCATCTGTGGATGAAGAATCATCATCACCGAGTTCATCCCCCCCAGTCTTGGGTGATGCACGGTTTGATGCGTACTTGGAAAAAAGTGGACAGAAACCAGCACCCCCTCCCACAGAGCGTCTCTTGGTGGCCTTGGTCTGCAATGGAAGCTCCTCTGAACCAGCTTCATTGTCTGTCCTCCAGTTGGTGATTGGAGCGACTGCTGCAGATGTTCTGTCCTTGGATAATGAGACTGCCTTCCTTGGCTTGAAGACCACTCCGAGTGTGCTCATCAATGGACAGTTGTCTAAAAACTTGACCACAGCTCTGTCTGCTGGGGATGTTGTTGAGATCCAGTATGAATCTCCTTCAAAGTGTGCCACTGTCAAGGTCGCAGGAGAGGGTCGCAGGAGGTTGAGTGTAGTGCCTCGTCCAACTTCCCCTCGCAACAACATGGTTCCATTGAACCGAGGTGGCATCAACTTTCCAAGAGCTGCTGTGCAAAATTTGACGTAATGAGAAGCTGTAGTATTGCAAGGAATTAATGCTGTGTATATAATGCGATGTGTGTGTGTGTAGAGTAGTTTTTCAATGAAGGTAGAGGCTCATGTAGAAAGAATAGATAACTGTACAATGAAATGGTGGATGCGAGGCATCATTGTTGTGTAGAATTGCAAGTTTGTCTGATAGGTTATCTTAAAGAAAAATTGCTTTATTGCCAGATAAAGTGACCCCCATTTGTAATGAACGTCTTTGTGTCAAGAGTGACCCTACAGTGTACGCTCTGGAGCGGTTAGCCTGGGGCAGATCCGTTCACTTGAACTCAACGTTGCAAAGGCTAATGGCGCAGCAAATCAGTATATTGCTTGAATGGCAGCATATCGATCAGTAATATACGTTCTATCGAGGTTTAATTTTTCGAATCGATTTTCTTCACTAGTCGCAAATTTGACATGACTCTGTCGAGCTTGATACCGCTGTCTTTGTATTCTTCTAATCGTATAATCCATCCTTCAAGTAATAACTCATGTGCCAATGCCATTGCAGTAGAGGCGATCCCTTCCGCTACATGTCAGCCCTGTGCTCCACCGTCAATTGTCTATCAAACCAAGGAAGGCCAGCCCCTGGGTGATGTGTTGCGCAATGCTGGCAAGAAAGCATTGGGTGGAGGCATACCAGGAGCAGCTGCAATGGCTGTTCAGGTTGTTTCCTTGATGTGGCTTCGAACCACCGTCAATTACCAATACCGTTACGGCTTGTCGACTACACAGGCCTTGAAAACGCTTTACAAGGAAGGTGGCGTGGTGCGTTTTTATCGAGGTCTAGGACCTGCTCTCATTCAGGGACCTATGAGCAGATTTGGAGACACTGCAGCTAATGCAGGTGTCCTGGCACTCATGGATTCCCACGAATCAACTCGTGCCTTGCCGGTCGGGGTCAAAACTCTGGCTGCAAGTTTCAGTGCGGGCATGTTTCGTATCCTTCTGATGCCAGTAGATGCTCTGAAGACCATCATGCAAGTGGAGGGTAAAAATGGGTTTCCAGCTTTGGCAACAAAGGTTAGAGTAAATGGTCCGACAGTTCTCTACCATGGAGCTCTAGCCGCTTCTGCTGCTACCTTTGCTGGGCACTACCCGTGGTTTGCTACCTACAACTATCTCAATGCAAAGTTGCCGCAGTACGATGACCTTTTAAAAAAACTGATGAGAAGTGCTGTTATTGGGTTTTGCGCATCTGCTGTATCAGACACAGTCAGCAATTCCATCAGGGTCATCAAGACTACCAAACAGACTGCAACTGTCCCCATGACGTACCCTCAAGTACTAAAGCAAGTACTTGAGAAAGATGGTGTGTTAGGACTGATGGGTAGAGGATTGAAGACAAAGATTGTGGCCAATGGGTTGCAGGGGCTGCTGTTCTCTGTGCTTTGGCGGTTGGGTCAAGATTTTTATAACAAGCATCAATAGATTGAGTATATCTCTAATTTTACAGGCTTAAAAAGTAATGCTGCTCGCACTGAGACACCATCAAGTATAGTTCCTATATTTGAAACAAATCTCCATGCCACACTCACTTGAGAGGAATGAAGCGGGAGGAGTTGGTAGAACCAATACCTGCCTTACCGTGTGAAACTGGCTTATAAGTGATAGAGAACTCAGCCAAATAGTGTCCAACCATATCAGGCTTAATTTCAACTTGATTGAAGGTTTTTCCATTATAAACACCCAGGACAGAGCCTATCATTTCTGGGATGATAACCATGTTGCGGAGATGTGTGCGGACAGGCTCGGGCTTCTCCCCGGCTCCGGCATCCTTCTTTGCTTTACGAAGCTTCTTAATAAGATTTAAATGCTTGCGTTTCAATCCACGTTGGAATCTGAGAATATAGAAGGGGAGCGTCAGAACGCCATCATCAAGAGTGCAGCCGACGAAGATGTTCAATATATACTCCTTACCTTCGGCGTTGACGAGCAGGGAAGAGCTCAACCAATTCATCCGTAGACATATCCAAAAGTTGGTCGAGGTCTACGCCTCTATATGTGTATTTTCTGAATGACCTTTTCTTGCTGCCTCCTTCGTCAGCCATGGTGACAGTCTCTTTTTGTAAAGGATAATAATCACTTAAAAAGTTATGTAGCAGAAGGAAGGACTCAGATGCCATATTGGCAGCCTTCTCTGTTTGCAGCACCTCTCTCTTCTAGTGGCACCTGGGGTCTAATCCACCTTGCCCCCATCTTTATTTCGATTGTTTTCAAGTGAATTTACAGACAGCCAAATCCTTTGTGGTTCGATAAACCTAATGAGTATTACATAGTTACCGCACAATATGATAGCTGCACTCCTGAATATTCAAGAGACAGTTGCATCTCCCCTAGCTGCTGGGAAAAAGTCGTTGCCAATAGTGCAGCCCCTACTAATGCTCAGGGCCACGTTCCTTTCAAATTGGCTTGGGTTACTTATCATAGCTGATGCAGCTTCTTTATTTAATGGATCGTCAGCATTGGGGGCTATAAATAGAAAATTGAGGCCAATGATGATAGAATTTATTGTCAGCACTGGCTTCCAGTCCTCCCTCAGTATATTAAGACAGATGTTGCCTTGTTTGTCGATGTTAGGATGGTAGACCTTTGTCAAGCACTTCACCTTTGGTGGTTCATGAGGATATGCTGATGCAACAGCAAAACTAAAGAGGAAGGCACCACCCTTATAAAGACCTTCGTCTGGCTTGAGAATGATCTCAAAATTCATTATCTTGTCATTCCCATTTGGAAAGCGGATTGTCACATACTTTGGCAGGTCAAGTTCAGATATGTCTGCGAGGAGGTGTGCGGCGGTAAGTGCAAGTGTTTGGTAGGGAGTACAACAAAGCATGCAGCACCTTGCATGTACATACCCTTCTGCAGACGAAGCTCTCCTGGACTCTGTTTGACTCCCTTGCCATTCACAGCAGCAGCTTCCTGCTTTTGTCTCTCCTGCTCAATGGATTAGAAATTGGTTGTGATCAGAGGACGTAAATACTCAATCTAAAATGATTGTAGTGGTTAACAAACCTTGACCGAAAACAATTTTATCATTTTAATGGGTTTTAATAATGAATAAGCCCAATCCTAGTTTAATTGTGTTCAGATTAAAGGGAGTATTAACAGATGAGCAGGCTTAGAATACTCGTGTACCTATTAAATCTATATTAATGTACAGGTATTCCTATTGCGCCTTTTTGAATATGGTTCAACAAATTCCGCCATGATATCTTGGGGTGGGCCTCGAGGCTGTCCAGGCGAGCCATTTCTCGCTTTGAAAAGAACGTTCAGATCAAGTTATTCAAAACATTGTACACTTCATAACAAGATTATGTGTTGTTACGATGCTGAATTTTGGCCTTAGACAGCCGTCCAAGCTTACAATCCACGTTGTTGGGTGGCCACTAAGAATAAAAGGACCAGTTGAAAGCCAACGACACACTTTGGTCAACGCACACCCTCCAATCCCCACCTCATCATGCCATTGCTACTTGAATCACCCATCATCGAGACATGCCCAGATTCATCTAATTGGAGGGTTAGTAGTCTAGCACACATGCCTCACAATGTAGTTACATTCCATGCAATCATCGCCTCCTGTGCAGAGACTCCCATTGGCTTCCTCTCCCACCAGTCCCTCTTCCTACCAACCCTGGGCCATGGAGTACTACAAAGAATGTGTCATCCCAGTAGCATGGCCATCTCTGCTCGTCTTCATCATTCCTTGCCTTTTATTTTTTGCCATAATAATCTGGAGGTTGCTACGCTGCTGTCACTGTATGCCGCTCTCGAAGGGAGAGCTCCCCTCTCCCCTCACCTTCAAGATCCTTTTTATCACTATACTACTATCGTCTTCTGGTGTATTAATTGGTACTGCATATAGTATTCATGCTGTCTCGCCCACACTCATTGACCAAGGCATACACGTTTTAAACGAGGCAAAATCCTTCATAGTCAATGTTATGCAGGCAGTAGATGTCCCCCTCACATCTGTCAAATCGGTCCGGCAAGTATTGGAGGAAGTAGATTTAATCATAGAGGACAATGTAGATGCTGAGGGTATTGTATCTGATCTCCAGTGCATGAAACCATGGTTGGCGACTGTACCAGACCCATCCTCTATTCAGGAAGATGTGATGGAAGTGCTGAGCATAACGGCTGATCGTGTCCTGCCTCCAATCAGAGTTCTTGCATATGGGCTCGCTTCTTTTGAAAGAAAACTGCAAAGGTCACAGCTTTTAGACAGAATAGCAAATCTCTTAAATTCAAAGGATACTCTATTGTCTCTGATAATGAAGGCGAAGAATTTTGAATCCATTGCTGTGACTTTGCCAGTCATTGGAGGCACTCAACACATGCCAGGTGTCATCACTGCATTCCAGGAGTTTTACGGGAACCCACCATGGGAAGACAAAGTCCAATCTCTCACTGATATAGTCATTACTCTGCAGCAATTAAAAGCTGCATTGACACCATTGGATGATGTACAGCTTGCTGTAGATGCTCTAGAAGATGTATTGCCAGCTTTGGAGATCATTCTAGACACACTGTCCACAACATTGCTGCCTGATGCTGCAGATGACATCCTGGATACATACAAGCTCATTCAGCCATGCCTCAGCCTTCTCATTAGCAAGGCAAGCTACATTGATGAGTATATTGTAGGGTTGCCAAAGGACTTGAAGGAACAAATAGAGTACCTAGCAAAGATACAGCAGCTGATAGATGACATAATCTCTGGACCACTCGTTACGGTGAAAGAGTTTATAGACCTTCCAGGGGACAGTGCAATTGCGACGACTTTGCTGGAAGAAGCACAAAAAGCACTCCACGAGTCTGGTCCCGAAATAGTAGATGCAGCACAACAAGCCCTTGATTTATTGCAGTCGTTAGAGGGATTGATTTCCATGGTGCAGGGAATCCGAAATGTACTGAGGGACTCTGAAGGGTCCTTGTTTGCCTTGAATGTCATCTATCTAAACCAAGGCTGCTCTGTTAATCCTGCCGTGTATACCTCGTGTCTGAATAAGACGTTGGAATTATCAGATGCAATAGCATTATGGTTACATGACATGCCAGATATTGAAGGAATATTCTCATCTGCAGAAACTGCATTGTCCTATGCTGAACAGCTGCCTGTATTGGTCAATGCTTTGAACAGTATTGCTGGTGTTCAATTGCCAAGTAACAGTGAGGTTGCTACTGTACTTTCTGAATTAGATAGTTCATTGCCACAACCTATCGAAGGAGTCATAGATGATGCCATACGTACTGTCAACTCTATGACCTCTGATATAAACGATACGCTCGGAGGAATAGAGAATACCATAGACACCGTAATTCGAGGGGCTCCAGATATGACTCAATTACAGACCACCGTCATGTCTACAATCAATTCTATACAAGGAGAGTATGAGCCCATTATTCGACTCATAGATAAGGTGAGGCAGGTTGTCTCGTATACCTTGTTGATCGCACTTCTGGTGCTCGCCATTGTCTGTGCTGCCACCGCTTCATGTTGCTGGCCCGCAGGAATCATAGCTGGTCTCGTTTTCTTTCTTCTTCTGCTCACAATGTCGTCTCTTGTAGCCGTTCTATTTACTGCAATACTTAAAGTAGGAAAAGATGGATGTGATGGTTTGGAAAGACTCATATTGAATGCGTGGGACATAGGCTCTGAAGCAGAGGCTCTAGCCAATTACTACTTCTACGGTGCAGGTGGAGACTTGAAAACCGTCCTGAATACTACCCTGAATCTGAATCTAGATTCTATTTTGGATGAAATTAGCATGGCAAGAGACACCTTTGCACTGGAAGTGGCATTTGCATATCAACTGGGACCGGTAACCCAAGACAAGTTTGACCAAGCCATAGCCCATGCCCAAGATATTGAATTTGAACTCTTGCACCTCTTACAAGTTTTGTCTTATGAGCAGGTCTTTCCAGCATATGCAGAGCTGAAATCGTTCCCATGCTGTGCTGTGCTTGACAGCATAGGAAAAATTTGGACGGGTCTCATCATCACTTGCATATTCGGCATCATTCTTGCTCTTGCCTCGACTGTCCTCCTAAGAGCTTTTGATAGAATATCAGCCCAGCCTGATTATTGTATGAAATTCATATGGAAAGATACAAAGAAAATCTGTAAATGACTGCTTACATTGTCTGCCTTGTCTTAATTAATCGTTTTAGAGCTGTCAGCCAGCCAGAGCATTCATCCCAGTCGCTGGTAGTTAAACTAACCTGCACATGAGTTGCTCCTACCAAATCTCCCGAATCAAGGGCGACCGCCAACTGCTTCAACTTGCCGCCAACGCTTGGTGATACTTGGCCTTCACTGAGTTTCCAAAATAGAGTACCGAGCTTTTTAGAACTATCCTCCAATTCTCTCTGTTTGGTGGGATTATTTGAACAGGCAACTTCACATGTCTTGAATAAATTTAGCAAAGAAGCAACAGCTGGTTTTAAATCCGCTGGCACTCTGCTCGTGTCAACTGTGGATATGGAGATGCTTGCTGGAGGTCCAGCAGGTTTGCTTGGCACCGGCTTTGGCGCAATTGGAGGGGGCACTGCACTATATCCGGGAGAGGCTGGCTGTGCAATACCTCCTGGTGGTGCAAAACTAGATGTTGAAGTACCACCAGGGTGGAACACATGGCCTGGTGGAGGTGGGGGGGCTCCTATTGGAGGTTGGTTTGGTGGCAGGGTTGCATGCTGGAACACCTGTGGCGGCGGCGCAGTGGCTGTTGCTGGTGGAGATAAAGGCTGCTGGTGCTGGTATGTCATGGTACTGCTAGATGCACCGCCGGGATCCGAAAATGGCTGCAACGCGTGAGTTGGCCTGGTTGGCATTGACAGAGCAGGTGACGGTCCTTGCGCAGGTTGGAAAACGTGGGGTGGCGGGGGTGGAGGAGGAGCCATTGTTGGAGGCTGATTAGCTAGTGGCGATGCCACATGAGATGCTTGGATTCCTGGAGCATGTTGGAAGACCTGTGGTGGTGCAACCGCAGCTCTTGGTGGAGATGGCGGCTGTTGCTGGAATGCCAAAGTATTATTAGCTGGAGTACCATGACCTGATGATTGCTGGAATAACGCCGTTGGAGGTGGCGCTGGCGCTGAAGGTTGGAATTGCTGGTACGTTGTTGGAGCAGAAGGGGCAGAGGGGACTGCCACTGCAGGCTGATATACCTGTGCAGGAGGCGCATACTGCGCTGGTGGAGGCGCAGCTGGTGGTGCCACCTGTGAAAATTGCTGCCCTCCTCCTCCTCCTCCTCCTCCATACGATGTAAAACCGTGCGCTACTGGAGCATTGGGATAGGCTCCATAGCCATTGCCTTCGGCTGCACTATAGGAAGGGTGATAGCTTGCATTGGAGGGAGGAGGAGCAGCAGCAGTTTCAGCCACAGTTTCAGCCCCACCTGCCTTGTACACTCTGTCTTTTAGCATTGACACAGCTCCTCCTGGATCTCCATCTGGCAGCATGTGAAGGAAATCCAGTGCAGCAGTCATGCAACCATTACTGGCAAGCATCTCTGCATATGTAGCAGCTAGTCCAGCGAGTGCTTCACTGCCTCCGGCTTTGCCAGTGCCTAGACCCAGAACCAGAGATCTCTCCAGCAACGATTGGAGAACATTGATGGGTGCTCCAGGCGTCAAAGATCCTTTCGACCACTCAGAAATCACACTCTCCACGTCCCCAGCAGCAATTCGGCAAAGAGTGGAAGCATGGTTCTCGCCAGCAGAGGTCAATTTCAGCGCCAAGCTGTTGAGTAATGTGTCAAACTCGTCAGCAGGTGCTGTGGTTAGCAGAGCAGCCATCGTTTCCCTCCACCCACGTATAGGTCGGGACTGGACAAATGTCTGCCAATCTCCTTCCACTGCAGCTCGCACCAACTTCATATATGGACGGGGCTCTGCCTTCATGAACGCTTTGCATGCTTTGTTCCAAACATCCCCACCCGTCAAGGACGCAATGACTAAAGCATCTGCAAACCTGCCCACTTTGAGACATGCGTCAACTGCGCCAGGATAATTACCGACCAGAAGAGCTCTTTGGATACCCTCCTCGTCTTTTCCAGGTGTGCCATCTTGTTCACGGGGGGCGTTGAGGGATGCTTGCTGACTCACAGGAGGTCTTTGTACCTTGCCAGCAGCAATCGGGGAGGCTGCATCTCGCGGTGGTTGACTCCCTAAATTATCAAAGAATGCCCCAGCATCTGCATTATCAAAGAATGCATCTGCATCTGCATCTGCATGTGTCCCTAAGCCGTCAGCTTGTGGCGATTTTGCCTGCAGAGAGAGATCTGAGATCTCCTCTGTCGGCACAGACGTTTGCAAGACATCTGAGAAACCAAGCTTCTCCAACAAAAATCTTCTGCCATCTGATTCAAAGTGCGTCTGCAGGAATGTCCACGTCTCAGCTTCTGCTGCGTTGGTTGCTGAAGCGGCACGTTTCTCACAAAACGCACGCAAGGCATCGCGGTCGCCGCCTCGGACGGCCTCTTCAAAAGCTTCGGTGCCAGAAACGAGATCTGGTTCTGTCACCACCTGCTTAATAATAACACTCCCAGCTTCAACCAATTCCCCACTTGGCATCTGGCGCTTGGTATTTGACAAACATGCCACACGACCACCAAATCCCAGAGCAACGCTAGAGGGACGCTTGAGCCATGAGGGTGCTTTACCTTTGCCAACATCTGTGCCATACTGATTTACTACGGCACACAAGGCCAGTGTTGATAAAGTCACTTGTCCTTCGAATGTAGCACTTGCATACAACCCCGCTCCATGATCTGGCGACCATTGCACATCAAAACTCCAGTTAGTGCCGGTTGGTGCCTCACTATAAGGCTGCCCAGCCGCCATGTCCCATACAATGGTTCTATAATCTTTTGCTGTTGTAATCAGCAATGTAGGATCTTGAGTGCACCAAGATATTCCAAGTATTCCCCTCGTGTGCCCTCTCAGTTCCATCAAGGGAGAAACTGAATTGCGCAGATCCCAAAGAGCAAGTGATGGACATGCGTCATCGTCCGAAGCCACAACCAGCTGAGTGGCCACTTCAGGATTCCAGGCCACAGCCGAGACACGCCGGGCTCCATTGGGATCTTTGAAAGAGATGATAGGACGTTGTTTCTTCAGATCCCACACAATGACTGTGCCATGTGCTGTGGCTGTTGCAATAATGTGTTGAACTTTCCTATTCCATGCCAGCGCTGTTATCTCTGGCTGAGGACCGGGTGCGCCACTGGCCTTCATTGCTGGATACAGACTAGGTTGCGAGGGATTGGCAATGTCCCAGATGCATAGCTCTCCATCTGCACCTCCGCTTGCCAGAAGATTTGGACAGGTTGGGTTGAATTCTAATCCTCTAACAGGGCCACCTGTGTGCTTGGAAAGACGAGCTAGTTGAGCGCCTTTGGAGTCTGCAGGCTGACCAATAATCCGGGCTGGGTTCCAAATGCAAACGGAACCGTCAGCAAGGCCGCCAGCGATGAGTCCATAAGGGTGGGCGGTGGAATCAACTGTCGGGCCCCAGCAAAGACGTGCAAAACGCTCAGGAGCACTCACAGAACCGCCAGAAAGTTTGAGAGATGGGTCAGATGTTACGAAGTCCAACGAGAAAATCTGAGTGAAGGAGTTCAAAGTGAGATCAATAGTCTTGATCGCTTGTCAGAAAGAGTAGCCGTACCTCCAGAACAGAATTTGTACTGAAATTTAAGTCGATTGCTCCAGCTACGCTACCAGTTGCTAAGAAGGGAGCATTACTGCAAAAACTGAAGGTTGCACTTCTGTCAATTCTCTTGATCCCAGACATCACGTTGATCTCAGCGAGTGTGCAATCAAATGCTCGATGTCATATTATCGACTTTGTCTTTATGGAATATATACGTAGGAATCTTACACTCAAAAGTTTTGCGTTGAAATGGCCCTGCTCAAGATTTTAAGACCAGCAATGAAGCTCCATCTCAAGATAACTTCAAGACAGTGTGTTTTGCAAATTTTACGTTTGCTGTGTCTATAAAGTGACTGCAATTATAGTAGCTGTAGTGGACCTTGCATTACCCAGATCAGTCCATCATGCCTTCCACCAAAGCTTTGAAGTACACAGTTATTTTGCCCACTTATAACGAGAAGGAGAACATAGCCATCATCATTTGGCTGCTGATAGAAGTATTTGAGAAAATGTAGGTGCTTACAGTACAAACAAAAACCTTCCTTTCGCACGCAACTCTCCTCAACAACTCTCTTTGCAGAAACGTAGAACATGAGATCATTGTAGTTGATGATGGGAGCCCTGATGGAACTCAAAATATCATACATCAACTGCAACATGCTCTGGGAGCTGAGCGTATATTATTAAGGCCGCGTTCATCCAAGTTAGGTCTTGGATCTGCATATGGCCATGGACTTCTATCTGCGACCGGAGATTTTGTAATTCTTATGGATGCAGACCTCTCTCATCATCCCAAGTATATACCAGCAATGATTAAAATCCAGCAGGAAAGTAATTGTGACATTGTCAGTGGCACAAGGTATCACAAAGAAGGGGGCGTGTGCGGTTGGGATTTTAAAAGAAAGCTCACAAGCAGGGGAGCCAATACCCTAGCGTCAGTCCTTCTAGGCCCTGGCGCATCAGATTTAACAGGATCCTTTCGGCTCTATAGGCGGAATGTGTTACAGATGTTGATACCACAATGCGTTTCCAAAGGTTATGCTTTCCAAATGGAAATACTCGTCAGGGCCAGAAACAATAACATGGCCATCAAGGAAGTGCCCATTGTTTTTGTAGACAGATTGTATGGGTCATCAAAATTAGGCGGTGCTGAGGTAATAGGATTCCTAAAAGGGCTTGGGTATCTCCTGCTCACTACATGATTGAAATAGAACTATTGTAAGTTATTTATAGAAACATATGTATTGAAATCAAGACAATTAGGGAGAGCTCATAAGAACGATATCGACACACAGCTGCATCCAGCACCCCACACATTTTTATGTTCTTTAATATGGAGAGGGCACAACTATTGACGATAAGATTAAGTGTTTTCTGCTAATATGTAATGAAACTTCATCATAGCTCAAATTTTCGAATGCAAACATACCAAGATAATCAATTTTTCTTCCTCCTCTTGGCACCCTTGTCAGTGGCCTTTTTCTTTGGAGGTTCTTCAACGTTCTCTGAAGCATCATGGCCAGCCGTGCGTCTCTTAGACCTTCTCTTTAATCCTGGTCCGACACTATCCTTTCCAACTGCTTCAGAATCTTTCTGTGCTGCTCTTAACATTAGTTTGAGCAGTTGTTCCTCCATTTGCAAACGTGTCAACTGGCGACTCACAGCGAGTTGTATTTGAGTCAGGGCAGCATCCTCCGCCTCCAGTGCAGCATCGATGTTCTATGAACAAGTAGTAATTGTGTCAAAAATGGCGTTATATCGTTTGAGTTACGACGAATTTACACTCACATGGACGCTGACCCCCGCTAATTTTCGGACTGGCATTCTTAGGATGATCTCATCTTTCAAATAGTCCCCAACCTTGATAGTTTAGGTTTCAACTCAACGAGTTATTTCCACATTTACGATATTTGACCCTTTTATGCACCAGTTTACCCTACAAAGGTCCAATGGGCGCGTCGAATTCGAAGTCGACAATAAAACTTGCAGCGCTCACATCCTCCTTAGACAATCGCTTGCTACAATACAAACTTGTTGTCGCGGAGATCCCATCTCAGAAAAACATGAGACGAGTAGCGGCTCCACTTACTTCCAGCAGAGAAAGTTGGATCAAGCTACACGCATATGCGTTCCGTTGCCACTGGATCCATAGGAAGGCTCTAAAGTTCCATTTAAACTCGTACGTAGATAGGGGTCAATCCTATGCGACAGAGAATCGATTCTATGCTGTATCTGCTAATGACAGCTCTGTTGCCCAACCAGCTCTTGTGTGGTTCAAGCATGACCTGCGACTCGACGACCACCCAGGGCTGCAGGCCGCCCTTGAAAATGGGACGCCAGTGATCCCAGTATTCTGTTTCGACCCCAGGCACTATTCATCTTTAGCAGATACCTTGGATTCAGCTAAAGCTCTAATCAAAGCTGTTTCAGCATTACAGATTGCACTGAGGAGCAAGGGCAGCAACCTCATCGTCGTACACGGCCCAGTCGAAGATGAGTTACCTAGGTTAGCTTCAGAATTTGGAACCAACATAATATACACTGAGGATGAAGTTGAGAAGACATGGCTTGATGCCATCCATGCCGTCAGTATGTCTCTTCCATCGACTGTTTCATTGAAACTATGGACTGCGTACATCTTCCAGACCCATGTGGACGATTACATGCATTGGCTCAAAGCAAGAGGTTCTGCTTCCCCTCCAATTGACATTCCTGATCAGATACCATCTCCACCTCTCCTTGATGCGGTGGAGCCTTGTGAACTGACCTTGGAGTCTGTATATGCATCTTTATCAACATTAGAGCGGCCAAATTCCCTGAACAGAGCAGCAACTGTTAGTAGCGATGGAAGAGTTGAAAGAACTGATGAGGTTGTGCTTTGGGGTAATGGAAGTAGCAGTATAATAAATAGTGTCGTCACCCCAAGTGCAGCATATCTTTCTGAGCCTCTTGCAGCAACTGTTGTGGCAGGTAGTGGGGAGAGCGCAGTTGTAGCGGCTGTGCAGGCGTATTTAAGGCATATGGAAACGGATGGGTATGGAGAGAGCCAAGAAGGGAACAATGTTGAATTGAGGAAAAGCCTTGCTGAGGCTGTGCAAAAACATGATGTGGCAGCTACCCCGCAGGGATGTTTTCCAGCCTTGTTCACGAGAGCACTCAGCCTCGGCGTTATCTCCAGACGCAGAATTTTCGATGAAGCCCAGAAAGCACTGGATATTTCCAATCTTGAGATGCCAATGCCTCAAGGAGTAGTGCAAAAAATAGGATGGCTCCTAACATCTAGAGGGGGGGCCCTTTCTCGGAATAGGTTCACTAGAAAAGCACTAGCAGCGACACGAAACGTAGAAGCAGCTGATTTCCACATTGGAATGGCAGCAGGTCGGAAAGCAGTCTCAATTGAGGGAGCAACCGTACACCATTGGAGATGGAGAGGCTATCTTACCGACTATCTAGCAGCAAAAACCGAGAATACACGCACCCAAGCGCCAGCAATACTCTTGGTTCATGGATTCGGGGCGTTCTCTATGCACTACAGAGCATGTGTTGGGGAGCTGGCAAAAAGAGGTTATGACGTTTATGCACCGACACTTCCTGGATATGGGCGGTCTGAGAAACCAGCTTTAGCATATGGACAGGATCTTTGGAGAGATTTTATAGCTGATTTTGCAAGGGATGTGATAAAGCGACCAGTTGTAGTCGCTGGCAACAGCATTGGGGGGTTCATGGCAGCCTCGTTGGCAGCTGACTATCCTGGATATGTTTTGGGGTTGGTACTTTTGAATTCTGCTGGGCAACTGAGCGAAGGATATACTCCTGCTGTGGTGCCTCCGGAGCCACCAACACCTAATGCCACATTTGTTGCAGCTCTAAGCTCTACATTGTTCTCATTCCTGGAAAGAGGGGTCGAGGAGCAGTTGAAGCGAGTATATCCCGTACGCCCTGAGAGAGCTGATGCATGGCTCGCGAATGAAATCTCAAGGGCTGCTAGAGATCCTGGCGCACTTGGAGTGTTTAGAAGTGTATTCTATTTGCCTAAACCTAGGGCTTTAAACTATTTAGTCAATACATTTGGTGGTCCTACGCTCGTTTTGCAGGGTGCAAAAGACCCTCTCAACAATGCTCGTAAACGAGCACAGGAAATAGAAAGATTGTGCTCAAATACTGAGGTTGTGTTGCTAAATGCAGGTCACTGTCCTCATGATGAAGTTGCAGAGGTTGTTGTTGCCAGGCTTGACAGATGGATTCAGCGCCGGGTTGTGCAGCCTGCCCATCAAGTTATAAGATCAAACGCATAGAAAAGTATGATTGGAATTTAAATATTTGTTGGTACTTTGTTACATTAATTGATACTCATAGTCTCGATAGAGTGTGAATGACTTCGGAACTGTTCGCAAAGCAAACTATTCATAAATAGTAATTTCGGCAAGGCAAATGTCAGGGCGAAGCACGGCACTTCAAGCAGCTATTAGACGACTTCAACACACAGAGGATGCTGCCCTTAGGTATGTCTATAAGTTGCGCAGATCATCTGGACACTGATCACCCAAAGAGTCCTCTCACACCGCAGCTCGTTGCCTGTGGGGTCACGGTTCATTTTAGCACCAGCGATGCAATTGTCAGCTGGCTTGTATCAAGCAAAAGAAAGTGCAAGAGCATTCTTATACAGACATGGGATTCTTAGCCCTGCTCCATTGCCGTGTCCAGTCGTCAGCATAGGCAACCTGACACCTGCCTCCGGCAAAACCCCATTTGTCGAGTTTCTAGCTAGGCACTACTACGCTGCCCATGCTCTGCCATCCCTCATTTTGCAACGAGGAAGAGGCACTGTAGATGAGACGCTTATGCTGCAGTATGCCTTAGAGAAGATACCTTCGGTCGTTTCAGGCGCTGCAACGTCAACTGCAGAAGCCCGACAGTTGTTAGCAGACAACCCTCAGCTGAGGATCTGTCTTTTAGATGATGGGCTACAACATTTGCCATTGGTAAGAGACTTAGAAATAGTAATGGTCAGTGCTCCGTCTCCCTTTGGTAATGGACATGTTATACCCAGAGGCACGTTGAGGGAGCCGCCAAAGCAAGCTTTGAGGAGAGCAGATGCTGTCATCCTACACCATGCTGACCTCGTTGCTCCACAAGCATTAGACATGATTTTAAAAAAGGTAGGGGCATTAACTCCTAGGCATGCACTTATGATGCAAACAGGTATGCAGCCAATAAGTCTTAAAAGTTTATTGCCAGGCGAGGCTGCCAGCCTTGACATGAGTGAGGTTAAAGGGATGGGCGAGGAGGTCCCTCTTTCAAAATTGAATGGCGCTGCAGTCGTTTTGCTGGCAGGCGTAGGTGCCCCACAAACAGTTGAAGCCCATCTGAAGAAGCTAGGTGCAGCAATAGTGTATGGGTGTGGTGACCATGAAGATCATCATATATTTAGAGTGGAAGAAGTAGCGGAAGCCATCCAAAGAGTGAGGGAGCTTGCAGACTCGAATGATTACCCCCATGCATGCTTAGTAATGACTGAAAAGGACTACTGTAGACAAAGCAGCCTCTTTGAGGCATTTTTTGGTAGAATGACAGGGGCTGAGGGGACTGAGTGGGGTGCATATGTCTTACAAAGTAGGTTGAGCATCCTTGAGCATGACAAGAGGTTCAGTTCTCAGCAGGCCGTGTTGTCGATGATGTTGAGAACAGCTGTAGATTCTTTCAGGCGAAGATCTTGGAGCGATGGGCCATAGAAATTGACTGTTTGATTTATTTAAAAAGAAAGAAACCGAAGATATGGCTGTTTCAGGCAGTCTCTATGCTTCGCCTTTCAGAACCACACATCCTCGTTCGTATGGCAATTTGGGTCGCGCTACGAGTCGGAGGACACTCTTTGAAAAGCGTAGCCCTCTGATGATATCTTGCGCAAACGCTTTAAACGAAGTAGTGATAATCGGAGCAGGTGTCGCAGGTCTGAACTGTGCTAAGACGCTCAGCAAAGCAGGAGTCCCTGTCACCTTGCTTGAAGCCTCTGATGGAGTTGGAGGGCGTGTTCGCACAGATGACGTAGATGGTTTCCTTTTGGACAGAGGTTTCCAGATATTTTTAACCTCTTATCCAGAAGCACAAGAGGCCTTAGATTACGAGGCTTTGGACTTACAGCCATTCTATTCAGGTGCCCTTGTCAGATGGAATGATAATTTTCACTGTGTAGCCGACCCATTCAGACATCTGACAGATGGAGTGGCATCTCTGACAAATCCTATAGGCTCTCCTCTTGACAAAATCAAGGTGGGAGTCTTCCGCCTGAAGAGCCTGGTGGGAAGCTTAGATGAACTCCAGGCTGCTCAGGAGACCACAACCCTAGAAGCTCTCCAAACGGAAGGGTTCTCATCAGAGATGATTGACAGATTCTTCAGGCCCTTTTTAGGCGGCATTTTCTTTGATCGTAACCTACAAGTCACATCTAGACTATTTTCATTTGTCATGAGGATGTTGGCCACCGGTCAGAATTGCCTTCCTGCCAAGGGAATCGGCTCTGTCTCTGAGCAGTTGGCCAACTCATTACCTTCAGACAGTATTAGGTTGAACACAAAGGTAGTGTCCTTGCAAGATGGTCCATCTGTGACATTGGGAAATGGGGAGTTATTGAAGCCCAAGGCAATTGTTGTTGCCACCGAGGGTCCTGAAGCAATTCGTCTATTGGGCACAGCATTGAGTGATGTGGCACGCAGCACATCCCTTCCTCCGGTAGGGACGGCATGCCTTTATTTTGCCGCACCCACTCCCCCCCGTTCAGGTAATACCCTTTATCTTGATGGTCAAGGCACTGGAATCATCAACAACCTCTGCTTTCCCAGTGAGGTTGCTCCTAGCTATGCACCTTTGGGACAAACCCTTGTCTCCTTGTCCACCATAGGCACAAAGGAGGATCTCACCGATGACGAGCTGGTCTCAGCAGCATTAGATCAAGCTAGAGATTGGTTTGGAGAAGACGCGGTAAAAAAGTGGAAATACTTGAGAACGTATAGAATACCCTTTGCACAGCCAAATCAGTCCCCACCAACAGAATTGTCGAGGCCTGTGGCCCTGGGAGGAGGGCTTTATGTGTGTGGTGACCATAGAAGTGCGGCTACACTAGATGGAGCTTTAAAGTCAGGGAGACTAGCAGCAGAGTCAATCTTAAAAGACCTTGTGAGATTAAATTAAATGTACAAGCACCTTAATCACTATCAATGTCAGATGATCTCATTGAAGACATTTTCAAGGGGCGCTCATGACGTGGTGCAGTCTCATTCACTACCACTAGAGCTGCCACTTCTTTGTTGTTAAGATATATCGCATGACCTTCTTCTGTACGTATCACGGTTCGCATTGGTCTAACTTTCTCCACAATGCCAGCAGCAATGATAGCATTAGTCATCGTTTTGAGCACGACTTTGTCCCCGACTAGAAAAGGCGGTGAGGTGTACAAAGAGATGGCTGACACAAAATTGGCCATGGTGTTCTGAGCAGCTAGTCCTGCAGCAAGGGTTCCAGCGCCTCCAAAAGCCAGCAATGGCTGAGTATTGACACCAAAAGCTTGTAGAGCATGAATCAGTGATAGGCCAACAATACCCCAAGTCAATAGCGTGCTGATAGGCCTGACCACGCGAACAATCGCATCATCCTTTCCTGTGTGGAAGACGCGTCTTAAAAATGCGTTCTTCCAATTGACCACAAACCATGAAAAAAACAATATATAAACAAATTCATTTGAATCCTGCAGGATTTGTGAGCTGATGTGAAGTAGCTGTAGGGCCCCACCCCCACACATATCAAACATAGTATGGGCATGGTCATGCCCCAATCTCACTAGGAGGGCATCTGTGAATGCAGCTAGGACTTTAAGGGTATAAATGGTACCCCACCAAGGGAGAAGCACACTTCCAGGGCGATACAAAGCACCAACTGCGGTGGAAAAGAGTACATTGAGTACACCTGCAGAATCATCTCGGGACTCTTCATTTTCCTTTTGAGCTAGAATGTCACCAATTCTGCCAAGGATGAAGCTTCCAAAATAGCAAGCAAGGTATGTAGCTCCGATGAGGACAGAGCATTGCAGGAAGGCTTGAGCGACTGTAAGCTTCTCCAAAGCTGCAACGAGTGGCACCCCCGTCTCATGGAAGAACGACGGTGGCGGTGGGGAAGGTGCAGTTGGCACAACTATTGCTGCCGGCGATGCTGCTGGCGCAGAAAACCTCACTGAAGTCTTAGTTATGGATACACTTGGTTTGTATGGCAAGCACCTCCAGACCGGACCACAAGTGTGGTATAGGCGTCGGGATGCGAGATTGTTTCGTATTGTTGTCATGTGATCGAAACAGCAGGCAAGAAGTTCTAAGAACGGTGCATCTTATAAATAAAACTTGTAATAGAATTGGATACGTACCTGCCCATGACTTTAGCGGGCATGCCACTGCGCAGTGGTGTGTGCCGCGGAGATCCTTTAGTTGACGTTTCTACATCTCAACCAGCACAAATGTATTAACCTGAAGAATGAATTGCTTCTTTGAAGCATAAATAGAGCTCTAAAGTTGAAATTATTGTAGTGCTTGCAATCGAACACGATTTCGGTGGAGTTTTGAACGGGTTTCCAAGTCGATTAAAGCAAGTGATTTTCTATGGAATAGTCAGTCAAGCTGCTCATAATCTCAGTCATTGTTTCCACCCTTTCTTGCAGTGGCGTTGATAGACAAACAGTGTGCAAATAGAGTAGCAACAGGTGCCGCAGTCGGCGGTGCTTTGGGCGCATCAATAGGGGCCATGTATGGCACATATGAAGCATTTAGATACAAAGTGCCTGGCTTATATAAGATACGATATATAGGACAGACTACTCTGAGTAGTGCAGCAGTTTTCGGGCTATTTTTAGGAGCTGGCTCATTACTTCATTGTGGACGGAATCAAGGCTATTAATGGGGTCAAAAGAACTAGGTAGTGAAGGAAGGAAAACATTTTAAACGTCTTGCTCCATTTTGACTGCATGTATCAAATCATCTTCCTCTTCCTCGCTATCAATTACAGCTCCTTTTCCTGCACGCTTGGATCGTTGAGCTGGCTTTTTAATGATATCTTTCTTCCGTTCTTGAGGTTTACTACTCGTTGGCTCGGAGGCACTCTCTTCAGGATGGAATTCTGCATGACTTTCTTCGTCTGATTCATCGAGATCGTGGCCATCTGCAACCTGCGTCCTTTCTTCGGGCACTGTGCCATCAGCAATCGCCATATCTGCCATCCCCTCAGTCAAGTCATCTGCTTGAAACATTTCAACAGCTCTTTGAGCTGCCACCTCAGCACAGAACTCAGACAATTTGGTCTCCAAGTCTTCTAGAATCTGCTTTGTATCCGTTTTAGATCCACTTTTCTTAGCTTTAGAAACAATGCCTGCAAAGAGACTTGCCACCTCAGCATCCACCAATGCATGCTTATACAATTTAAAATTGTCTGCCAATTTTTTCAATCCCTTCTCGCTCAATGGCAACTGCGTCAAGCAGAAGGCGATATTTTTCCACTGTGCTGCATCCTCAGTAGCTGCAAATCTTTGGCAGAGCTTTTCTGTCAATGCATCGCCTTGCTTATCCTTCTTGATGTATGCCAACAACTGTTGCATCACAGATTGGAAGCCACTTTTACCCAACCTAGGCTCCCTGCTCAGGTTGCTAAGAATGTCAGGCAGTAAGTTATAGATTGGAGATGTCCCCTTGTACTCCTTCTTCGCAAGTTCATGGAAAAATAGTCGTGCCAATGCAGATACTCGACTGTCCTCATCTTCCAGACAGACTGCAACCTTGGCAATGTGTCCTTTGACCTTCATCATATCGTTCAAGATGAGATGTGTCAACACCATCAGTCCATTCTTTCTGACCTTAGAATCAGGATCGCCAAGAGGACGATATATATGCTCAGTCCAGGGCTCAAGGGCATTGGGAAAGCGAAGTGCCAGATCACCAAGAGCAATGATCAAGTTTGATCTAAGCCCAGGCTCTACTGAACGGTTTTGGAGGAGAGTAAACAACAACTGGAGATTGGCCTCACAGAAGTCAATGTCCACGACCATCAACTTGCTGAGAGCTAGTAATGCAGAAGCACGGAGGGTAGCATCACATGATAAAAGGAGACGGGAATGACATAGCGCACTGACCAACCGAGCATATGGTCCTACCAAACTCTGTGTCGATCGCAGCAACTCTTTCTCAGCTGCTTCTTTTGATGCATCGAGCTCGGCGTCTGCAGCAACGGAACCAACTCCCAACTCAGCATTAATATCCTCATCTTCCTGCCCCTCACTTTCAGCATTGCTTCTGTTATTTCTTCTGGCAGTTGCTCTGGCATTCGATTCTTCTGCTGCCTTTTTCTCAGCCTCATTGCGAGCTTTCCTCACGCCTTTGCATGCACGCTCAATGTAGACAAGATGTTGCAGAGCTATCTGACCCAGAACAAAACAAAATCTGCTCAAAGTTGATGAGTCTACTGTATTCTCAGTGAACAGAGAATTCTCTTCATCAAGAGTGCTGCTCTTATCAAAGGCTCTAGATGCCAGCAGGCTGAGAATAGAGGCTGCAGCATGCTCAGGCGCGGGATGCAGAGCATATAGAGCGTTCATGGCAGCTTCTGCTGCAGAAAACCAGCTTGAATCAGGCAGTGGTGAAGACACTATTGTGGAGGTCAGTACAGAGTGGATACCCTCACACAGTCTGCCATCTAAAAGACCATTCTCAAAATTGTCAGAAAGATGAGTGAGGGCATTGCAGGCATGTCGAGTTGTGAGTGCGTCAGCAATAGTCATGTCAAACCCAAACTGGAGAAGAGAGTGAACATTGTGTGAATTGAACAAGTCAGGATGAGCTGCAGATGCCATGCTGAGGACGGCTAGTGAGGCTCTCAAATCTCTGCGGGCTCGCTGTACACCAACTGCTCCAGCTGTAGCCGCCCCATGAGCGCGTGCAGCCAAGTCCCACAGTTCGTGCATGTGTATAGGGGTCAATTTCTTCCTCAGTAAAAATTCCTTAACACATTCTTCAAGGGCTCCTAATTCCCCCAGGGAAGCTCCAGTCGCCAAGTCAATTAACGCTCGAGCAGCCTGAGTAGATGTCAGCAGGGCTCCAGCCCAGCCAGTCACGTACAGCTGATCGAGAGCTTCAACAATCTTGTCTTTGATTGCTTGGTCTCTAGAAAAGACCAGAGGTAGCATGCACCGGATAGCTTCAGGTGCACCATCAACCTCAAATTGTTTGCATGTCAATAAGAACGTTATTGATTCTTGCACATCTGAAACAGTTGAAGAGGCCAGCAACTGGGTGACTGTGGGCATGCAACCGGTCAGGGAGCTTGCAAAGTTTACTGCCAGCTCCAGAGAAGCAACAAGTGCTTGCAATTCTTCCAAACTACCATCCCATCCAACTTCGGCAGGATTGCGCTTGGAGACAGTCCTTGTCGGCTGGTCATCTTCTTGTGCATCCGGTACTTCGGTGAGGAGGTCCCCCTGCTCTTCCTTCACCTGGACTGGAGGCTCTTCTTCTTCCTCCTCCTCTTGATCCACCTTCCTCCTTTCCTCCACATCAATTTCTCCATCCATATCGTAGTCGGGCAACAATTGATCCAGCATTTGCCTGTGAGCCATGTATGTGGCTTCAAATCTATCCACAGGGAGTGAAGGACCAAAGGGATTGTGAAGCATTAACGCTTGCAGCAACCTCAGTGCTTCCTTTCTCACCAAACTGGATTTATCTTCCAGTCTGCCCACTGCAATGGATGTGACCACACCCCAATGTCCAAGGGGGACAGCTCTACTCTCTGCTAGGGTAGCCCAAGTTGACAAGACTGCTTTGCGTGTAAAAGATGACTGATCTCTGGTTCGCTCTATCAAGATGTCTAACAAATGCTGTTTCGACCTCAAACGGGCAATGACGGCATCTTGAGATTCCCCAGCATCAGACAGGTCAAAAGCTTTGGCTATGAGATGCCCACTGGCAGAAATAATGCCAGAACGGAGTGTCCAAGAACGTCCACCTAGGTGAGGAAGCAAGATTGACATCTGACTGGCCAACAACTTTGGGAGTCTACAAGCAAGTTCGTCGATAAAAGAAGCTACAGATCTGACACCTGCCTTCTCTCCAGTGGCATTCTGTTGGCGCTCATATTCTGTCGTATCAACTGCTGCAATTTCTGCAAGCACAGCAGCAACCAGTCTTCCATCATCATGCGCAGTCACAGAATGGCTGAGCAACTCTGCGATAAGGACAGGTGTGTGCTCGTACATATTGATGAGGTCCATCAAAGCTCCAGTTACCGATTCTAGTTGTCCATATTTCAAGGCACAAAGACTCATTACGGTGGTTGCAGCAGCAGCAGTACTAGGATCCTTTGCAGCAGACGGATCTTGAAGGGCGCACGTGGCCAGCTGAACAGATCTTGTGAGCATAGCTTCCTCAGGGTTAGAAGGCCTAAATAAAGCAGATAAGTCTGCAGACAAGGCTTGAGATGCACTCTTCATTATTTTTGGAAGTTGGGAGGACCAGTCCCAATCTGCTGCATCTGATGATTTCTTCTTGCGGCCACGAGCTGAGGTTGAACTTGTAGTGGGCATCGAGGGACCCATTGAGGAGCTGGCATCCTTGGCCTCTCTGGATGCCATCGAGCCTATCCACTGCAAAAAGAATATGTAAGCCTTGAATGCTGAACGATGAGTGAGAAGTGATGCCTTGTCAATTGTTTCTGCTGGTGCAGAAAGCAACTTGTCCGCCCAAGCATTGAGGCACGTTAAGCTTGAGCAAAGGCTGTCGACGAGTTGCCTACGTTTAGGTCCTTCAATAGCGTCCCAACAACGGAGTAGCGATACTAAACGATCGAAATTTTGTTGTTCAACTATACACAACGGGTCCTGATCGCACAAGACAAAGGCAAGACCTGACGAAGCATTGAGAAATTGTTAATTAGCGGGTGAAACAAAATACGCACAAGCAATTGTTAGCAGAATTATGGGAATCTTGGCATTACTTTCTGCTGCATCTCCAATCTCTTGTGGCGAAAAGTCTGTGAAGTCTGTGAACTGGACCAGTCTTAATGGAAGTTCAGAGTCAGGGTCCCACAAATCGTCCGGCTGAGCCGGTGTCATGAATTCTTCCATTTTTTTATAACATAAAGAAAGTGTGATTTTCCCGGCTTGCAAAAATATTTGTGTTAGTTGCTGAGCGCAAATTGAAAGCTCAGCACGGCTGGCATTGCCGCAGCACATGCGTTCAATCTGTTGCGACACGCTCGAGAGGTCTGCTAGAGGCCAAAATGCAATAAAACTTGAGATTTGAAATATTGAGGGAGTATTTGCAATATGTCCTACTGCATGCACGTGGAGCTGAGCCTATGATGGCACAAATTCTGCCTTTTCAGACTAGTCCAACTGCTGAGATTCGTGGCAATTTGTAAGCTTGCTACCATTTTCCATATGAATGTACCTTATGTAGCATTGTATTCCCATACTTCGGACGTTCTGATAAATCTTTGGGAGTAGGCATATTGTGAGGCTACCACCTGCATTTTCAAAACCTTTGAACTCGATAACAGTCACAGCAAACTGTGTACCATGCCTTCACCTGCTGCAGAGTCTATAGTGTATCTATTAACGCTCCTGCATTGCTGTGTGCACTGGTACACGGCACATACAACACAGACACCCCAGATGAAGATGACTCTTACCATTTCGGCTGTATGCTTTTTACATTCGTAGCTATTCAATTATTTCCCACGGGTGTCAGTATAAAGGCATTTCACAGGGAACTCATAATAAGTTTTAACGAATTCCAACTTGGCCTTATCTGCAGAGACGCCCTTAACCGCGGTCCAGGCGTCCCATCGTGCACGTCCTTCAAAATCGAGCCCACCTTTCTCAGCCCACATCGGTCTTTCTGCTGTATTATCACCATTGGTTGCTTGCATATAGAATCCATAGAGAGAATAAAACTCGTCTGGCTTGACGGTTGCTCCACCAGGCTTTGATATGATACGCCAGTTGAGTTTCTCATATTTGGGTGCGAGGGTCTCAAACTCGGCAATGTCATAGGAATCCTTTGCATGTGGAGACTTTTCAACAGGTGCTGTTGAAGATGCTGCTGAAGCACCGTTCTTGGCTGCCTCTTCAGCTCTAAGTTTGCGCAAGCGGGTCCTTGCAGCTGCGGGAAGAGGGGCAATGTCAGAATGGCAGGGGGAGGGGTAAAATGACCAGTGGAATGTCTGAACAAAAATCTGCGAATGGTAGAATGGATTGATTGCAAACGAAGAGCAGATCATTACCTCTTAATTTTTGACGGTCGTCTCCGGGAATGTTGTCCAAGAAGGAGGCAGCATTAATTGCTGATTCCAAGGTAGAGATGTCCTTGGCAGCAGTGAGGCCTGCCACAGCAGATTGAACGTCAGCAGTCATTTCGAATTTATCAATGTATTACTCTCGATTCATATTCCGAAGAAGACGTCTTGATATGGTTGTCATGGTTGTGCCTCGGTCAACCCTTTAATTTTGAGCCCCCGAGGTTTGACTGGTCCCTGGGCACAGCAAAAGTTCTCTCAAGAACTCCTGCAATGGAATTGTTTTTGGTGGAGTCTCCTTTATACTAAGCAGATCTGTGCACATAGGTCTTATAAAGGAATTTGTGTTACACTGCCTGGAGTTCTCTCCTTCCTTGTCAGGGTGCCACTGTGAGGTTGCCATGGCTCCTTTTCCTCAATAATACCTACTAACATGCATGAATATATAGTCTTTGCTGAGAAAGGAAACACCATCGCGTAAGAGAACTCGTGAAAACAGATGTAATTTATCGCAGTAGCTATGCAAACATTACCTAGAGCCCTTGCGCTTAACGCTTTCACCACCATTCCCCGATGTAATCTGCCATTGCACACTAAAAGAGCTTTCTGTTCTGTGCGTTCCAGTTTCCAAGACTGTAATGTGGTAAGACGAACCATAGACGAGATGATGGATTCGGGGAGCAGGTTCCCTTTTGCCAATAGCTTCCAGCTGGGTCGTAGCGATCCCCAAAGTGTGACCGCATCTCAGATTATTGACATCATAGGCCCAATTATAAGCAAGGATAGGATAGCCGCCATAGAGAAAGTTTGCCAGGGTAGATCATTCGACACTGTCCTCATAGCTGAGAGGTTGTATGACATGGGCAACCTCTCAGCAGTGTGTCGGAGCTCGGATGCAATGGGCTTTGGGGGCCTCCACTATGTCACAAATAGGAGCTATAAACAATCAAAGCGTAGCTCAGCAGGGGCCCACAAATGGCTGGATGTTCAAGTATGGGATGAAACTGCCGACTGCCTTGCTCATGTTAAATCCTTGGGGTATCAAGTACTGGCCACCCACCTGTCAGAAGATGCTATCAGTATATCAGAAGTTGACTGGACCAAACCGACAGCAATAATCATGGGCAATGAGAAACAAGGGGTGAGCCCAGAAGCCCTTGCAGCTGCAGATGCTAGAATTATCATTCCTATGGATGGGTTTGTTGACAGCTATAATATTAGTGTGGCTTCAGCCTTACTGCTGTGGGAAGCAAAGCGGGGGAGACTTGAAAAACTAGGGCACCATGGAAATCTGTCAGAGGCTGAAAGGGAAATTCTAAAGGCTGTATATTTTCTTAGACATAAAGGGAGGGCAAAACAGTTTATATCTGAGCTTCTCAATAGGCCACCTCCAGAATGGCAGAGATTCAGAGGTGGCTGGGAAGAAAGAACATGCAAAGAAAGGGAAGAGGTGTTGCTCACATTTTGATGAGCCCAAGTTTCCACTCAGCTTCACAAGATCTCCAAAGTAATTTAATGAACCGAGATATCGAAAGGGTTGTTCAAAATGTAGAATACCTTCCCTTTAAAATGACTGACCCAGAATGGACACAAAATACCTACAGTTGCAAAGTATATTCTATCCAGTAGTGCTGCTTATTACCGCCATCAACTGGGTGTGGTACACTATTTTCTGTCTGATGCATACAGTAGAATTCAAGGAGGGCCATCTGGATAGCATGATTTTGCTCTATACGAGCGTTGTTGGTGGTTATCATCTGGAAATAGCTCCTGCGGAGAAAAACCTTCAAAGCCTAGTACTTCAAGTTGCCCCAGAGTTTAAGTGGGAGAAGCTTGTGTATTGCCGCCTTTTCCTTGATGATCAGCTGAACAAACCATATGAGCAGTGCAGAGCCACTATAGGATGGGTGGTGAGCAGTGGTTGTGTTGATATGCATCATGAAGTTGACGCTTGGCAGCGCCATCATCTAGTCCAAGTGCATGGCATGTCGGCTGGCATTTTTGCAGGAGGTCGGTGTATGTGTGCACAATGCCCTTCCAAAGGACCTTTATCGTATGCAATAAATGCCATTAGAGCGTATTCTACGATATTTAAGCTTGCAAGATCAGGCAAATGCAGGGCAAAAGTTCCTGGATGCTTAGAGCTCCATGAACAGAGCATGGTGAAGTTCATACTTCCCCTTGACAGTAGGGATACTTTTACTTAGTTTATGTAACTATTCATCAGAAAGTTTGAATAGCTGTACGCCTCTACCGACAACCAATATACTTTTGCCTTGCACGTCCAATCCAGCAGGCTCTATTGTTTGTGTAATTACACTTTCGTTCTCTTGGAGCAATGCAGTTTGCAGCAAGCGCCACCTTCTCAACCTTTGGTCAAGACCGACAGAAAGGACAAGATCGATACCATCTGTCCAGACTCCCCTCACAGCAGAGGCATGTGCACATGCATGACTGCACATACTCTTCACAGTACACCCCTCCAAGAGAATGACACACAGTGATTGGTCATCACCCCCAGAAACAAGCACGTCACCCGCCATGGCGATTGCATTGACTCCGGACTGATGCACATGCTGCAATTCACAAACAGGTTTGGTCGCATTACTGCTACCCTCCCTGATGTCTCTTAGGTTCCACAGCGCTATGCTCCCGTCTGTGCCCCCACTTGCCAGAGTTCTTCCATTGTGAGCCAAAGACATAACGGGTCCTGAATGATGCTGCAATTCATATTTGAATACCCAAGTAGCCGAACTGTGTGACATTGACAACACTTGAATCATTCCGTCTGATCCACCAATGATAACGAGTAATGAGCCACCATCTTCTCCAGTTGACACGCATGTAAGGGACATGATCCTCTGTTCCATATCTTCAACACTCGTTTTTTCCCCTCTTCCAGAGAAGTAGGAAGGAAGTTTCTTGGCTCGAGGAATGCATTCTTGAACAGTACCACTTGGGCTGATGTGCAGCTCCCATGCGGCCGCGATATCTCTTGTTCCAGCACTAAACAAGTGAAATACATTGTCCTTGTTCGGCACTGGTGCACAGCCCAGACATCTGATTGAAGCATAGCTAGGGTGCTCCGCTACTATGACAGATCTGGTCGTGCCTTCAGCCAATTGCCTTATGAAGCCATCTTCTCCAGCGGTGATGATTACAGGGGGAGTCCGAGGAAGGATGATTCCGACATGCACCTCCCTGCCATGATGGGGGGCATGCAAAGCACAGGGAGTGTTGTCTGAAAAACTTCTGTAATGCAGATGCAGTTCATTGCCTTTGTAATGGATCAAGAAGAAGTCTTTCAAGGTAAGCAGGGACGCACTCGCTCTACGCCACCCACCGCACGGTATCCTTTTCACGATCTCTGTTTCAGTCTGGCTGTCATACACTACAAAGTCTGACTCCACATACCCACCCACTATCTTTGAACCTGTTGACCGTACCAGATACCAGTCAATTATATTAGGACAATGAAATGTTTCTTGATTTACAGCATAAACTTCCTTTCCATCCAGAAGCTTCAACTTGGTCACTAGCCCCTCTGCAGCCAACACAGTCAGAGTCAGATCTGGGCACTCTGCCAATACTGAAATCTTCCTGACAGCCGGGGTCGAGGATGGGATCAACGCATATGATGCAACCAGCTGCAAAACGGAGCTTTGAATTCTATATATGGCTACATGTCCTACAGTGTCTCCTGTTACTATGTATCCACTTTCAGTTGCCACGACCTCAGATATGCTTCCATACTTGTATCCATGAAGACCAGTGGCAATGAGCTCTTGTGGTTCTGAATTCTCACCTAACTTCCAAAGCATCAGTTGCTGATTCAGAGCCAATATGAATACATGTTCCTGTGCATGTAGATTAAAACAGAATAATGAAACTACTCCAGTACTTGGTACAAAGTCATGTGTCTTTTGGCCTTCACAAAAACAAATGACGCTTCCATCCCGTGTTGCAATGATGGCCCGGCTATCCAGATACGTGCACAGTCTGATAATTGGGCTTCTATCTTTGGTGTGATACACCAATTCCCATGCTTTGTCTAGTCCATTGACAGATACACTATTTTTCCATAATTTGCCGTGGTTTGTGGCCATGTATACAATTCTAGAAGGGGTGAGTTTCAGACACCTGACAAAGTCCTTGCACTTTTTTCCACCTTGAAAGAGCACTGAAGATATGTCAATACAGATATTAGTAAGGGTGTGATTATTATTTTGATTATCTGAATCTATCCATGGCTCTAAATTCCACAATTTGACACCCCCATCAGCTCCTCCTGTTACCAGCACACTTTTGTGTGCAATCCCTGCGCACTGCCAGATTCCCCTACCACGGTGTGCGTCAATGTGCGCTATACATTTCCCACCATGAGTCCATATTTTAAAGCTGCAATCTTCAGATACAGTCACGATGTGTTGCTGTAAGTATGTACAATCCCACACTCGGCCTGTGTGGCCCCACAGCACTTGTTCACTTGTTAGATCTTCAGCTTGCGAAGCGGTGCTGCGGGGGATGTTCCATATCCGGAGAGTTCTGTCATCCGAAGCAGTGGCTATTTGATTGCCATCATCTCTCCATTGAATCTTATATATTGAGCCTTCATGTCCTATCAAACGATACTGGACTGCAATATCTTCCCCGCCCATGGCAAGAGCAGCACCGGAATATTCTAATGACCAAACGACACCATTTCCAAGAATAGTGCCAGATGCTATTCTGTAAACTCTCGATGTAGGCACTTTATATATGGCCATGGAATACAGGAGACATTTTTCTTCGCTCCTGTAAGAAGATGTCTTCTCTGCGTGACCAGGACTCAACTGATAGAATTCTACAGTATTGTTGCAGAGACCAACAACCAGGACGCCGGAATGAGATAGATGCAGAGCCATCGTCCACGCTGTTAGCTTGGATATAGAGCAATGATGATGGAGGTGAAGGTTGCCATCTATTGCCCAACATTGTACATGTCTATCTCCATGAACAGCCATCAAAAGCACGTCATTCTGAAGGGTGGTCGCGATACCGTGCACCCGCGACCCCTGAGGTAGCACAGTTTGAGTGCAGAGATGTGAAGTGGTATTTAGAGAATAAATATGCACCTGAGACCCAATTCCGGCAACGATAATATAATCAGATTTTACCAAAGGTGATCTGACGATATGAAGAGCGCTAACATCGCCGGTATAAGCTTTTGGAGAAAGCCGAGATGGCAGCATCACTGGCCACCTGATGGAGTCATCTTTTCGTACGATTCCAAAAATAGGCTCGCATCATAACATGATCTCATGATAAAAACTTGCAATGCATGCTCTCCTCTGAATATATAAATAAAAATACTCATCTGCTTTCAACCCTCTTCAGGACTGGTGATGAGAAACCTTAACCAAAACCTCCATAACAGGGACCAAATCATTGTCTATATCACGGAGAGGGTTGACAAACTACTCTTCAAGGCGCCATCATGCTGTCTCATCCCAAGACCTGTTGCCTCCAAGCATCCCCACTGCTCAACTATGGCGCGCATGGTCGTCTACAAAGTAGCAGGATAAGTAGATTATCTCAGTCAGCAAGTCGATCCTCTATGACAACCGTATTTCAGCCAGTTGTTGATCAACATTCCCACTCAACACTCACTGCCCGTGCTGGCAGAATTCAAGAAGTTGACGGAGAGTCCCTTGAAGTAGAAATTATGAACAGAGACAGGCCTTTAATTGTTGACTTCTTTGCTACTTGGTGTGGACCATGCCTCTTACTCGCCAAGGAATTAGAACAAGTCTCGGAGCATTTTGGGGACAGAGTAAAGATCCTCAAAGTTGACTGCGACAAGAATAATGAAATATCGACTGCCCTGCAAATCATGGGCCTTCCAACACTGATATTTGTTGGGATGGATCCAAGCAAACCTGCCCTGCGGACTGAAGGTTTATTGCCAGCTCAGACAATCATTGAAATTGTTACAAATGAACTTATGGAGGTAACAGAAAAGGCAGAGCAATGATTGTTATGTTTTGTCAAGGTAATACATACGCCCTTTTTAATCAGTGAAAAGATGCCAACATACTTTCTCCACATTTCTTTGCGCTTCCTGAGCAACCAACTGCAAAACCTTCTCCTTTGCCTTCCCTTTTAGCTGCCCAAACTTCATAGGCAATTGGCAGTAGACTCACGATGACAACACCCAGAACGACCAATGAGAAATTATCGTGCACAGCAGGTACATTCCCAAACACATACCCCGCTCCAACACATATGCCAGTCCAAAGAACAGCCCCCACAACATTATATAAAGCAAATTGAGCATATGACATTGAACCAACACCAGCTACAAAAGGAGCAAAGGTGCGAACAATCGGCACAAACCGCGCCAAGACAACTGTTTTACCACCGTATTTTTGATAGAATGCTTCTGTCTTTGCAATATGTTGTGGCTTGATTAGGTTGGACTTCAATGCGGCTGAACCAAAGTAACTGCCTATGGCATAGTTGACTGCATCGCCCAGTATGGCCGCCACTGTATAGACTCCCAAGAGCGCAAAGACATCCATTTTCCCCAATGCTGCCAGAGCCCCAGTTGCAAAGAGAAGGGAATCTCCAGGAAGGAATGGGGTCACAACAAGGCCTGTCTCTGCAAAAACTATTGCAAAGAGGAACGCATACGTTGTGGCTCCATACTTTGCGACAATTTCGCCCAGGTGATGACTCATGTGCATGACGAAATCAAATGCACTGTAAGCTACGCCAATAACACCAGAAGGTTCACTGATAGGAGACACTACAGCTGCTTTCTTCACAGCTGCCATAGCTGCAGCAGGGAGCAGAGCTGCTGCTAGCAGAGCTACGCAACAGGCAGCGACTGGTATTACAAGCTGTTGAAGAGCCGGTAGTCCCAAATTCCATTCTTTTAGTACGCAGCCATCCGAAGAAACCACAGTGTAACTCTGCAGTATTGCCGAAACTCGCAACGATTGCGTGTGCTTTGTTAAAAGAGGTGCTTGAATTGGCTTATTGTGGTTACCGACGATTGTGGCAAAGGGAGCCGATCTGGACACGGCTACTCTTCGCATCTCGTTCAAATGCTTATTGTTATCTCAGAAAATGAAGGGACTGGCCTCTTCAAGCACGATTATTGTCGCCAGCAGGAGAATCTTCCGCTGTTTCATGAGGGGTGTCCAGCATTTTGGAAAGTGGCACATTGAGGCATTGTCCTGCCCCAGCTATTTTAACATTACACTGGGGTACCTGTCAACAAAATATTGTTCCTTATGAAGGTAACTCAGAAATGAAATTAACAGCACCATTGCAAGCTCTTTCAGTACGAGTCACCTGAGCCTCATTGCCTGAAGGACCCCTCACCAAAAAACCATCATTCAAGCCTACTACTTCGAGGGTATCACCATTGTACATCTGCACCTCCACCACAATTTCACCTTGCTCGTTAGGAGTAGCTCTGGGATTGACAGGTACCGGGCCAACCCGTATCAATCCTGAAATTATCTCTTGTCTTCTCGTTGGAGAGATGTCTTGCCAAGCCGAGTTCACAGGAGCAAATATGGTGACTGCGCTATTGGCATCCTGTAGAACAGCTGACAAATTGGGATCTATGACAGACAAGGTGTTTGATAGTTCAGGAGCGCTTTCCAAAACATCAAGGACGTTGTTTTCACATGTCTCGGTGGTGGGTGCCACGGATGTTTCCTCTTCTGGGGTTGGCTCTGCTGGTGGTGGAGAGGTTGCTGCAACTTGCTCTTCTTCGGGTGCAGGCGCAGGCTCTGTAACTACCGGAGACAGCTCTGGCAATGGCGGCTCTGCAACAATCAAAACAGGCTCAGGGGAGGGCGGCGGGAATTCCCGTGATGGTGGGAACAGCTCTGGCAATGGCGGCTCTGCAACAATCGAAACAGGCTCTGGGGAGGGCGGCGGGAATTCCCGTGATGGTGGGGACAGCTCTGGGGACGGTGGCTCTGCAACAATCAAAACAGGCTCTGGGGAGGGCGGCGGGAATTCCCGTGATGGTGGGGTCAGTTCTGGGGAGGGAGCTACAGCCATCGCAGCTGCCCCACCCACTTGAGCTGAGGTCTCAAATCTGCCAGTGGCCCCACCCCGGGTGATAGCCCTCGGCATTTCAACCACCTCTCCATCTGACGTGGTGATCCTCAAATCCAAGGGAGCATCCGGCAGAATGCTCAATTCCCATCTGGCTCCAAAAGAATTCTCCATCTCTTGCCAGTTGTTGTCATTGCTGCCCTTGAGCTCTACAGTTTCAATTGCACCTGACCCAGCCACATTCAAGAACGCTACACGTATGTATCCCCCCAAAGTTGCTCTGTATTGGTCAACATCCACTACAATGCTACCTGGAGGGTTGCACTCCACCTGTCTCCAAGTGGCTTGCACATTGTCACCAGAAGGTGACAGGGTGGAGATGAGGAATTCATATGGGACAAAGATCTGATCGGGCGAACAGGACCGGCACTTGTCAGCAATCAACACAACAGCAGTCTCACTGTCCGTTGAGACTTCTAGGCATGCACCGCAACCTCCTTGTGCGGCTGATGCAAGGGGACTATCTGGAGAGATGGAGACAATGCCAAGAAATGGCCAATCACTAGCGTCCTCAAAGGAGCCATAGCCTGCAGGCGGGGCAGGGGCATAACAGTTACTATGTAAGGCGTCTGTCTAAACGCGGTGACGGAGGAAATACCTACCGCATGCACCTGACTCTAAAGCTCCTGGACTAGAGTCGTCTCCAGGCCCAGCAAAGGACCCAACGAGGCCACTAAATGGAGGTCCAAGAGACTGCGCACTTGCGCCCGACAACAAGAGTAGTGCGAATACGAGCGCCATATCCATTTTGATTACAATAGTCTGTAAGGATCTTAGTTAGAAAATAAATTAAAGCGTCCAGAGTCTCTTCATTACTTTTCTTACTGCAATGATCGAGTTCTCTTGGACAGGTCGATCGTTTAAGGAGTGCAAATGACAGCTATACACAGTTTCCTAGGAGCCATCATCACCCAAAGGCAATCGAATCCTAGGACCTTCCACGGTGGTAAACGTTTGTTCTCTGATGTGATATAAACATTTTGGATGGAATAACAATCCTTTCACTCTCTCTGTCCAAATGTCACAAGCTCTTTGTACCCTTTGAACCTCTTCCACCGTCAACTGACGAGGGGTAAGAAGCCTTGCTAAACTTGCATGGACAATGGTACTTTGTTTCGGCGGTCCTCCTGGAAATGCCTCCTTCATTTTCAATCTCAACTCTGCCAAGTGGCCAGTTTCGTCCACTGAGCAAAGGAGGAGAGTCCCACTGTCAGCCATAACCAGTCTATGCACTCTAAATTTTGGAGCAGGGGTTGCAGCTGACACGTTTTTCATGATTGTAATCTCTTTATGCAGAACTTCATCTGCCGGCTGGGCTGCAACTGCGATTTCTTCTGCACTAGGACTGCCGGGAGGCAGACCACCGGTTTCTATATCCAATGGATTCGGGCGCAACGTGTGTGGCTGACTCGTCATATATACAGTGATATGGTAGTGGCTAGGGCTATTTAAGTGTGTCTTGAAATCTTTAGGAAGTGCTGCCATAATCTCAATGGAGGCTTGATGCAGCAGTTCAGCTAATCTTTGATTTTCTTCTTGGAAGAAAATAACTGCCAAACGCACTGCTGCGGGAGGCAGCGGCACCGGAAACTTTGCGTAGTGCAAGGGTATTGCTGGCCCAACAGTGTCCAAATTTGTAAAGTATTGCTGCATTGCCTCTACTGCACCAAGATTCAGACCAGATTTGTAAAATTTCTGTGCCATATCATCATAGACTACAGCCAGTAGGCGAGGGTCGGCCTGTTGCTCTCTTGAAACTGTGACTTTGGCATTCAGGTTAGCAGTCATGTCAGGTAGACACACAGTACTTCCAACTGTAAATGGATGGGGATCATCACTGGCATCTACAATGGCCTGGGCTGTCACTTCAAGCTCAGCCTCGGCACGAGTTGAGATCAACTTTGTCATAGCAACTGGGAATCCTCTGTTGTAAGACTTTTGAAGTCCAACTGTACCTCAAATCAATTGTTCAATTTTAGTTTAACAGTGTCGCTGCTGAAAAGCGAACCGAATTTATGTCCGGATTCAAAGATCTGTCAACTCGAGGGCCCAAACAAGTACTTTACAAACATATTATAACTGATATTGTTTTCAAGAGGAGACAAAGGAATCTTACATGTGGATCTATCCGGCATTAACAAAGGCTGCATATGAACTTCTTACCAGCGCATTTCGGACAGAAAATGTCTCACGTGCCCTCCAATAACCGTTGGTTCCAAAACGTGTCTTAGCACCGCGTACGCAACTATATCGGGGGAATCGGTAGTGATAACTCCCATAAAATTTTATTAAGTTGTCATTTGTGACAATTGACGCGCAACTACGTGTATTTCTGTTGCCCTCGTAACATAGAGTTGGCATCGCATCTGAGTCTTCGGTGCAAGTCTTAGACGACCTAACAAATTTGAGTGTCTAATACTTGATTAAAGATATTCGAAGAACGTATTTAGCAATTTGTTCATAGTTGCACGCCTTGTCCTAAAAAGCAGTCCATCTACAACTACCGCGTGCAAGCCACTTAGAAAAGCCCAGGAAAGTAGATTATAGCTTTTCATTTAGACATTAACGTCTAATCGTATCAAAGGGATAATGGGCAAAGGTGGAAAATGCCTCCGGTCTACCGTTGGTGTACTTGCCATTTTATTGTTGGCAAATTTTGCTGCAGCTCAATCTGGTACGTTAGCTGCTGTTCCCAGCCAATGGTTACTTACTCACTAAAACGTATTCTTTGCAGACGTTCAAACGTTATTAGACTTACTAAATAAGCCAGTAGGGGGCTCTGCTTCCCCCACCCCAACTCCAACCGCGGCTTCT
>JAAMXV010000505.1:0-127521 GCA_019693495.1 Axilococcus clingmanii
TTGTTTGCCACCGACTCTCCTGCTGACTCACCCAGAGAAGACCCATTTGCTGCCACAAGCGATGATACTGCTGCAGATCCATTTACAAATGACAGCACAGCAAATCCACTCGGCAGCAGCACAGCCTCTGACGAAGACCCATTTGCGTCTGCCTCAACAACTGCAGATCCATTTGGCGCTGCTTCTGCATCCGATCCATTCAACGATCCCTTCAGTGCAAGCACTGCCACTGGCCTGGGTAGCCAAGCCAAGGTTGTCGATGAGGACTGGGACCTGGAGGGCGGCTTTATGAGTGGTATGGCGGGAGGGAACATCAAAGCCACTGCCCCAATAGCCTTCTCAACATCAGTTCTAGCATGGTCATTGTTATCCTTCCCAGAAGGCTTTGAGAAAGCTGAGGCTGTGAACACCACTTTGGACAATGTACGGTGGGCTGCTGACTACCTCATGAAGGTTCAAAAAGGCAACTCAATTATCACCAGAGTGGGGGACATCGATACAGAGATGATGCTGTGGTATAGACCAGAGGAAAGCACGGAACCCAGGGACGCATATGCTGTGGACATCAAATCTGGTGCAGCTGATTTGGGAGGTTCGGTGGCTGCGGCATTGGCTGCTTCCTCCATGCTGTTCAAAGCTCACGGAGATGATGCCTATGCAAAGACATTGCTCAATAGATCTCAAGAAGTCTATGAATTTGCCAAGCTTGCTGAAGGTCTGCATACGGATGGGGATTACAATCTCACACTGTTGTACAATGCGTCTACGTATTATGATGATTTGGCATGGGCAGCGGGCTGGTTGTACAAGGCCACCCAGAAGAATGAGTACATGTTGGAGCTGTACGATCATTATTCTAAGCATATTGATGAAGAGGGCGAGATAGCTGATTGGAAGAGAGTATTTGACTGGGATAACGTCTTCTATGCAGTGAATGTGCTCATGGCTCAGGAAACTGGCACTCGCACCTTCAGCGACCAGAGCGAGGAATATTTGAGGTCTTGGGTCTGCGCTAACAATGTAGCAAACTATACCCAGAGAGGTAGAGCCTACAATCCCAACAGTGGTAGTCTTGGTGCTACTGCTAATACAGCTATGTTGGCTCTCATGTATGCTGATGTGGCAGAAGCGACAAAGCCTGATGAGGCGAATACATACAGGTGCTGGGCGTTGTCTCAACTGAGATACATTCTTGGTGATTCTGGCAACAGCATGGTGGTGGGGGTCGGTCATAAGCCACCTCAGCGCACCCAGGATCGCAATGCAGGATGCCCCAAGGAGCCACAAGTGTGCAACAGAGTCACTGGCTTGCTCTCTCCAGACCCAGATTCACACGATATAGATGGAGCATTGATATACGGAGTAGGGAAGAGCGACTACTTTATTGATGAACGTAGGCGTACTAGTAATTGGATAGGTATAGAGAATAATGCAGGTTTTGTAGGTGCACTGTCTGGTGCAGCACTCCTTCCAGGTGGTCAATGGGAGGTTTGCCTTCAAGAATTTGGTATCGTTAGAAGTAACCCTGTCTGTGGATCATTCCTGCAGATATAATGTATCAACAACAACAAAGTGATTGATAGATTGGTTTAATTTTCTATCTTTCGTTTCATTAAGCGATTGTATAGGAGCCTCCTTTTGTCCTATTGGCGAAATTCGTTGAATATATACATTTGCTTTGTGAGCAAGCAAGCTCTCCCTCCCTCCCTACCACTGTGAGTACTTTGAAGATGGAATAGGATGTTGTTTACCCCTCAAATACTACTCTTTTTAATAATGAGAGGGATTAAGAACTGCCCAATTGCAGAGTTTTTTTACTACTTAATTAAAACAGAAGTGTAACCAACAAAGTACTATGCTATGGTAATAACAATACCGGACACGGAACGAACTCTGCCAGGAGGTTTGCATCCACATGCTTTTCATGGATTGCATCACTGTGAAGAACAACCAGATCTGCACCCAATGTATCAGCAGCCTCACCTACAGCTAAGGAACCTTTCCCAACATTGGGCTCTACTGTTTCCTCAATCACATTCACATCAGAAAAGCCAAAAGCCTCCAGCTCATGCTGCATTCTCTGCATTCTGCTTTCATCCAGTGGTTTCCCATCTTCGTCTAAAAACATGACGGATAGCTTCTGCTTTACAGCAAGGGCTGCAGCTGTTCCCACCGTTGAGCGAGAGTTACTGGACAGGGCTGGGTTCTTATCGGCTAACACCACCAGCACATGAGTTACGTTGAGCGCTTGGGGCTGCGGTTGCGAAACGTCGGAAGACAGTGAGAAATTGAACTGCAATAATTGTTTCGCAAAACTTCGCATTGCATACTTACCAGAGCTGTGGATGCTTCAGAGCGAACAACTAGGTTGAGTTTTTGGGGACGTGATCTCGAAGTAAATGACCTGGCAGGAATTGATGCAAACCTTTGTAAACCGTGGGTCAATGAGATTGTTTTCATACTGCTCGATTAGTGATTGATGTCGATATAGGGTTGCAGGTTTAGAACTGCTTTTAAGGTTCTACTTGGCTCTACACAGTTGGACTATATTTCTCAGCCATGAGCTTTCTCCTTCTTTGGGATGAGCGAGGCATTTGGCCACATCCTCTGAGCTGATGTCCAATCCTGCTGCTTGCGCTCGGAGCATAATTGCTTCTAAGACAGCATCTCTTTTCTCTATTCCTCTTAATAGCTCACCAATTCTTCTTTTACTTTCTTCATGTGCCTGTCTGAAGTTGTGACTTTGCTCATATTCTACTGCCCCCTCCACAACCAGCAATGCAGCTTTTGCATCGGCAAGCTCAACTTCTAGGCTGGCATTGAGCGCTCTCAGTCCCTCCAATTGACGGTGTGACTGGCTATTAAAATTTTGAGAGAGGGATGGTCTATTTTCTTGGTGTTTGGTGCAAGCAAGAGCCCTCTGAAGTTCCTTACATTCCTTCTGAAGGCGCGCACTGGTGGCTTGTGCATTCAGCAGCTGTGACTGAAGCGTCAGAACTCGAACCCCCTCTTTCTCAGTCATTTTCAAGCTTTCCAGTTGCTTCTCAGCATCTTCTGCTCTTCCAGCTGCAATTTTCAACTCTATTCGATTCTCCAGAACGTCTGCCTCGAACATTGCAATCCTGTCTTGGCAAGCTGATAGGTCTGCATCGGCCTCAGCTCTTCTTTCCTCTGCTTGGTGAAGCGATAGCTCCACCGATGAAACTTTAGTTAGCAGTTTTCTGGCACTAGTCTCGGCTGTAGTTGCACGCTCATAAGCTTCTGTAATCTCATCTAGTCTTCTATTTGCCAACTCTTGGAGATTTTGAATGTGATGCCTCAATCTATCATCAGCTGGAGATCTGTTGGGAGCAGGAGCCTCAGGAACGTGTTGATCACATCTGGCCACATGTGATTCCATGTCCATAACTTGTTTCCTCAGATCCATGGTTTCCTTCTGAGAGTCTTCAAGTCTCCTTTGCAATGAAACTACTTTCTTTTGTTCCACCTTCAGGAGCTCTGATAGTTCTGCAGCAGCATGCTCCCCCTGTTGGGCCAGCGTACCAACATCTTGTCTTAGTTCTTCAATCATTGTGTCTTGTCCAGATCTAAGGGCTTTCAATTGCTCTTTCAAGCCATTGTTTTGTATCTCTAATTCAGAGCAGCGAAGGTCTTGTCTATATAGACCAACCAATGCATCCTTGTACTCTGGATGCCAGGTGGCACCAAGTCTGCCAACCAACTGGGTTAACTCTCCAACTGTGCTCTGCAATGTGTGATTATCACCTTTCAAGGCGCAGATGTTTTCAGTCTGCAGCGTTATGTGAACAACCAACTCATTGACACTATCAATCTTAAATAACCCTGATAATTTCTGCATTGCAAGTAGAGCTGGTGTAGCCGTGTCCAACCCCCTCAGTGTGTCGAGACACACCCTTTTTAACTGTTCAATTCCAGTGCGTAGGGTTTCTGGAGATTTTAATCTGAGTACTGCATCTTCTAGGTCAATCTTTTGAGAAATGCTTGAGCCCAATGAGAGCGTGGACAATTCATTTGCAATTCGCTCACATGTTGAGTATATGCCATCCAGTATGTGGACTACAAAACAGTGCTCTTCTAAAATGTCAGCCATTCCCTCCCTCAACGTTCTAATCCTTTCCTCTTTGTTTTCACAGTCTTGAAGTGCTGCAGAAAGGTCTCCATGCGCTTTCTCTAGCTGTGACTTAATTGCATTGGATAACCCCCTGTACTTATCAGAATTGAGACGTGAATCTTCAGCTTTTGCAGTTGCCACAGCCAATTTGGCGTGCATATCAGCAAGAGCAGCTTCCGTTGATTCTCTAGCATTTTTAAAAACATTCATTTTTTCCAATTGCCCCTCTGCTTTAGCATTGCACTCATCCTCAGTGCGCTGCCTGCTTCCCTGTTCTACCTCCAATAAAGATTGTAAATGAGCTATATCCAATTGCTGTTGATGTATTAACCTTGCGGTTCTAACTGTATCTTCCTGCCGAGAACCATTGTGCTGATTTGCAACTTTTAATTGTTCCTGACTGTGATGGAGCTGGTTTCTCAAATCGTCAAGCTGCTCATGCATGCTTTGGTTATGAGTAAGCTCCATATCTAAATTCTGTACAATATCTGTCAATTCCCTTACTCTCTCTGTCAAAAGCGTATTCTCTTGCGAAACTTCAACTCCTTTGCAAGCTTCTTTTTGAGCTTGTTGCAGTTGCTTAAAAAGGGAAGCATTCAAGTCCAGCAAATCGTTGAGCTGACGCGCAGTAACCTGTGAAGATTCATCCTTTTGTCTGTGTAACATCCTCAGGTCCTCAATTTCTTGTGCAAAATCCTCTGCTGCCTTTTCGTGTGCTACCTTTGCTTGCTGTGTTTCAATAAACAGCCTTCCATTTTCAGCGGCTGCTGCCTCCTGTGCTCTAGCTGCACTAGAAATTTCTTTCTCTAACTGTTCTTCTAGTTGTCTTATTCTAGCTGAAAGCACATCCTTATCGTCCAACTCATCAAGCAAGCTCCCCAGAGAGGTGGAGGAATCGCTATTAGCTACAACCATTTCAACAATGACTTGAAGCACCTGGATATTTTTCTGAGGTCAAATTGCTTACTGATATCTTGACAAATTCTCACAAATAAAGCACACAAAGCAGTGCGTTTTGCGGGAAATTGAAACCCGTCCTATACAACAGAGGTTTAAATGTATGCTGCGCTGTCCACTAAGTTTTGGACATGAGCTCCATGCATTCACGCTGCTTTATGATTCCCTCTTCAGTGCCCGTCTAATTCAGCTTACATGAGCTATCTCATGGCTAGTATAGTATACCACAGCAGCTGTCGTTAGTCTGCTTAAATAAGCTAGCATGCCTGTCCTCTCCTCAGCAATCACTCTGAGAGATCGTTCACCGCCTTGATGATAATGCCTGCCATCCTTACATGGACCGACTTGCAATGATATTTGATTCCTTTGATCTACATTTTGATAAAAGAGAATTAAGATGAGGCACAATAGCTTTCATTCTGCCCCTAAAACTCTGCACAGATTTGCTCCATTCCGGATCGCTCACCTTAGGTTGCGTCACATACGAGTAAGTGTGTCATTGAGTGAAATTCAATCCTGCATTCATTTGTTCATATCCTTGTAATTTAGGTGCATTCTTCCTCAATTGCTACAACAAGCTCCGCCCAGCCTGGCTTGCTTTTCTCCGCAGAGCCTGGGGCCTGGGATGCAGCTGGTGTAGGCCATCCTATAGTAAGATACTACCTAGGTGACAATGAACAGAGATGGTACATGTGGTATTCTGGTAGGTCAGAAGCATGTCCATCGGTAGATGATGTTTTCCCTTCATCTGGTTCTGTCGGTGTGGCAATATCTTCGGATGGCGTACATTGGTTGCGGAGCAGTGGAATAGTTGATGGTGTTCGTGGTCCAGATGCCTCAAAAGATGTAGGAAAGTGCATGTCACCTAATAAAGACTGGTGGTGGCATGATACTATGCATTTACATGCAACCGATGTTCAGATCCTAAGTAATTCATCTGTTGCTAGTAATGTTGGTGTGTATTGGATGTTTTATTCGGGGGGGTCATTCGAAGAAACAAAGCTATACCCTAATAGTGAGGCTAGGGAAGGGTTGAAATTACGTCCAGGCTTAGCTATGAGTCAAGACGGGCGGAATTGGGCTCGCATAGAGGCAGAGCATCACACTGGTGCGTTGTTTGATGTCGGAGAAATTGGTGAATGGGATGAGCTCTTTGTGGCAGCTCCACAGGTTGTTACGGCCGGACCTAGAGATTTGAGAATGTATTATCACAGCTATGATGCAGAGAAGAAGAAGTACAGAGTAGGTTTGGCAACGTCTTTAGACGGATTTAAATGGGATAAATGTGGGCCTATATTTGATGGCGGAGGGCCTGGTGACTTTGATGAGCTTGGTGTGACTAATAGGTGCGTCGTTAGAGACATCGATAGCAAAAACTATTTCATGTTTTATGAAGGTGTGGCCGCAGATGGCAGCCGGAGCATCGGCTTGGCGGTTTCTGAAGATGGCAAGACTAGATGGGAGCGGCACCCGCTGCCTGTGCTCGTCCCTGCCAGTCAAGACGACAATGCATGGGATGGTGGGTCTGTTGGAACACCATGGGCTGTCTCAATGGCTGCTGGAAAGTGGAGGTTATATTACTCCGGAAGAAATGGCCACACTGAGTCTAAAGCGTGGAATGGCATCGGCCTGGCCCTAAGCGTTGATGATGCGTCGCAGTTCAGGGGGGCACCGACTGTGTTTAAGAGAAGGATGAGCAAAGGGTGACTTGACATTCCTACCATTTTTAAAAGCCAATCCATGCAGTCAAGTTATCCACTGGTCCAGTTTTAGTCACTGCCGCCTGTCCTGCAAAGCCAAGCCACGCCACCATACTCAATCTCCCATTCTTTATTTCTCGTACTTTGTTCAATTCAAACTGCACTGGATTGCTGCTGAGACCGAGTGGATCGAATAGCCACCCTCCAGGATAGTCCTCACTACCAGGGAGATAGATTCCAAGGGGCTCCAAAGCTTCTATGCCGCAAGATCTTGCATATTCAGGTCCAAACATGAGCAACACTTGACAGAGGGCAATAATGCCGATGCCAGATGCTCCTGCTATCCTCAAACCTGCTATGCCAAGATAGTTTAAATCTTCCCCTTGCAACTTTGCATATCCTACATTCCACCATTTATCTTCTGCAAATTGTGCTATATCAGCACGCTGTAACAATTCAGGCACTACTGCACCGAGCAGACCCAGCATAGCCCATCGAGCATGCAAGAGCTCAATCGAAACATATCTTTTGAGCTTACTGGGGTCTTTGCCGAGGCTTAAAGGGTCATAACCATAGTCCCCAGGCAATGTACCATTCAAATGCAAGGGTACAGGTGTTCTAAAAGGGTCGAGCCATTTTGGTCTATCAGGGCCATACCATTTGATTGTTCGACGCGCATCGACTCTTTCCCTTTCTCTTTGCAATGATTCCTCTTTCAACCTCAATTTATCTGCTTCTAACCTATTCCTAAAATCCCTTCCTAACTGTGAATCAGCAAACGACTGCACGGCGATAAAAGGCAAGGCTGAAAAGACGACCAACCCTGACACGTTCGCGACATTTGCTGGGATCTCCACCTCTGTTCCAGGGATGAAAACGAAGGAAATTTGAAGACGTCTGGCGCGGTTTTTCACAATACCAGGTCTAAAAGGGTGCCAATCACGTTTTAAGATCTGTAAGGCCACGATTATGTCAGCACGTAAACGTTTGGGTTTGGGCGAATTTAATTGATCTGACCTTGCAAGAAGAATGGAGATACATTGACATCTCAATTATTGATCTTACTATTAATTTAATAAATGTTTTAGAGAATCATATTTCATCGCTTTCATCAAATTCGAACTCTTCATCAAAGGGTGGATAATCGCCAGTCTTGACCAGGTGTGGTCTCACAAATCCACCATAATTGGCATGACAGTCAAAATATCTATGTCCTTTGATACTGCCATCATTCTTCCCAACTGGTTCATCGTATTGAACACCCACCCAGAGTCCCATAGGCAGCCCTTCTACTTTTCCAACATATTGTACCAGGCCACGTTTACCTCCCTCAACTTCACATCGAGACCCCAGCTCTATTGTAGCTGCCTCCTCTTCCAAGTAATCCTCTTGCTTTGGCTTTGCTGGCTCTGGCAGCGGTTGCCCTCTACGGGCGGCCAACTCCCTCGCCAATGTCCAATGTGGGTCCTCCCTCAGTTTGTCTTCTTTATACCTTCTATATGTATTTTCTCTTTTGCTGTAATCCTCTTCACTCATTGTGTACTTTTCGACCTTGCTAACATCTTCCAGCCAACCGTTTGCTGACAAGGAGGTTGGGTCCACGTCAATAATGTGAATTATGAACCCGTCTTGTGGGGAGTAGTACCCAAGCATGCGCTCAGGATCTGTGAGTTGTGCTACTAAAACATTATGGTCATTCCTAAGCTCTAACAACATTGCTGATGGTGGTGTTCCGCAGTGGAAACAAAGTTTGCTTTTGACTGAATCAATGCTCAAGTGGAGATCTAAACGGACTTCCATAAACTTGGCTTTCAAGTTGCTATGAGTCAACGACAGGCGGACTGTGGATTCCGATTGATTCTGACTACTAGGTCCCATGACATAATTTCTCAAAGCCTGTATATCACTGTTCATTGCTGCAATGGAGTGGTCGTCACTTCTATATACGCGTTGGGACAGGATCAGATCAAAATGTCGAATTTTGACTCTGCTGTTCGAGACAAGTTACTCAAGATTACAACCCTCGCTTTCGATACTGTATCAAAGTTTCTTAATATTGCCTGCTATCAATTTTTGAAAGTACGTGAAGGAGATGTGAGAAGGATGTTGCAAGCTACTGGCACGTCTTTCAGAATCCCTCTCGATCAAAATAATATGAATTGCCGATGGTATGACACGGTTCATATTTTTGGTCGTGTTTGTCAATAAATCTAGCACTATTACTCTTTTCTGATCGCATTTCACTCTCCTAGCTATGTCTCAAGGCAAGTGTAGCTGGTTTACCTTCAGTTGGGGCTTCCATGCAGCCGATGCATGCTCGATTGCGAACAGCGAAGTCCGTGTAGCTTTGGGTTTAAGAAATTAACCTATTGACTTATAATCTTTACAGGAAATTCAACCGGTTTAGAAGCGCAGCTTACACCTGAATGGCTCAAATCATCACTGGCGGTAAGTCAGGGAAGCGTGACGCTGGCTTTGTCCTTTGTCTTTTAGATACCCAATCACAAGTAGCTTTCTCCGTATTTGCAGGACGGTGGACACAGCGGCAGCGCATCTACTTGGCGCACGGCTCCACTCGCCAACGGGCAGGCCAACCCCAGATGGAGAGAGGAAAACAAAGGCAGATGGATTACAGATCCCGATCCAGCTTCAGATAGATGGGTTGAAGGGGAACGATGGAATGGCGCTACTGGAGAAGGGTGGAGGCCTAGGGAGGCTGGAGCGAACAACTGGCGTGGCCCTCAACAGCAGGATGGCAGTCAGAGGTCAGAGTGGCGAAATGAGCGATGGGGTGGTGCTCCTCGAGAAGACACCTGGCGTGCGCCCTCTGGTGGCCCGGGGTATCAGCGGCCAGGATTTCAACATGGCCCTGGTCTGGTCCCTGCAGGAGGGATAGTAGATGGTGGCTTTATCCCAGGGAGGGGCCGGGGCCGACCAAGTTCCAGTTTTCAAAGCCGAACTGTCTCTGGTCAAGGTGCTTCAGGCACGCTGCAGACACAATGGGGCAGCAATGGGAGACCGGCGTATACTTATAAAGCAGAGGACCTTGCCAGAATTTACCGACACTTATTGTATACGGGAAGGCTCCACCTGCCACCTGGCGTGCCTAGAGATGATCCAACCCTCTTCCCCCCTGAGGGCGAGATTTTAGATGTCGTAGAGCAGCTGATGGGTCCAGACCAATTAGAGGCAGCGCAAGCATACATTGAGCATTATACAGTCCTTTCTCGTAACTTTTCAAGGCCTTTGGTGGTGCCAAGCAGCATTGGTATAGATGGGGGCATACCTGTCAGTTCGCCTCCCATACCGCAGAGTGCCTTGCTGGCGCCATCTCACATGGATGACTTTGATGATGCTCCCACTCCACCACGGCAGAATCCACAGGCAGATACAAGTGCAGATACGTGGGTGTATAAGGATCCTCAAGGATTTATTCAAGGACCTTTTTCCAAGCAGGACATCATGGAATGGTTTGAGGGTGGCTTTTTCCCCCTTGACCTTCAAGTGAAACATGCTTTGGAGCCAGAGCATGGGCCATTTCGTCCACTGTCAGACCTATTGACACTGTGGCGAAAGAGACCCCCAGGTTTCAACCAAGGGGTATCATCATCCCCAATAGAAGCCTTACCTGAAGATATCCTTCCTAGTGTTGTTGAGTCAACTGCAGTACCGATAGCCAACTTATCCTTGCACCAGCAATCTCCACTCATAGCAGACCCCCTTGTGGACCCATCCCTGATAATAAAGAGAAATTCCTCGTCCTCACTGTTGGTAGGAGCCTTGCCCCAACAACAAATAGGCGCCCCTATGTATCATCAGCACCAGCAACAACAGGTTTTAGGGGGACAAGACCCTGCCTTTGCTTTCCAGCAACGAAATGATATGGGGTTTCCTGCGCAGGCTTCACAACTGGAGGCGCTGCAAGGATTCCTACATCATCAACAACAACAACAGCAAGTGGGGAGGCACGGCAACATTGGCCTAGGTCCAATCATGCAACCTCAACAGCAACAGCAGCCTCTCAGTCCAGGACACCATACTCCTTTTGCAGATTTGCATCAGCAGCAACAACAGTCGCCTGCTTGGAGTGGGGCTGGGATACCATCACTTGCAAGCATCACAACTGCACCAACTCCGGCACCGTCTCTTGTTGATATACAAAAGGACGAAGAAGCAAAAGCTTTGGCTGAAGCAGCTTCGAGGCAGCAGATTGCACAGCAGGCAGCACCACCATCCAATGTTGTCCCGCCGCCACCTCCACCTCCTCCGCATGGCAAACCACGAGCGGTACTGGAGGCAGACCAGGAGGTGGTCCGCCCAGAAACAAAACCAGCTCCATGGATTGCAGCAGCTGCAAACCCAGTGGTAAAAGGACAGAAGTCACTCGTAGACATCCAGAGAGAAGAGGAAGAAAGGGCGGCAAAAGCTGCTGCAGAATCTGCAAAACTGGCGGCTGCAGTTGCACCTCATACTGGCTGGGCAAAGGTGGCGCGAGGGGGAATCAGTGGAGGCTCTTTATCCCTGCGTGATATCCAAAAGCAAGAGGCACTGGCATCACACCATGCAGTGGATGACGAAGGGCTATTCTGGGATTATGGAGAGGCTCAACCCCAGCAGCTAGTCCAGCGACCTCCACCCCCACCGCCTCCATCGACTTTGCCAATGCCTTCAAAGCCAGCAGGCGCTTGGGCGGCAGCCGCTGCATCTGGGGCAAGCCATGCTCCTGTTCATCATGTAGCTCTTCCACCTAAAGCAAATGGGGCCCCAGCAAGGCAGGTTGCCCCTCCTCCTGCACCAGCTGGCGTCCGTTTGCCGCCTCCACCGCCACCAATTGCTCCAACTGCCCCAGCGCAGCAGCAGTCTCACTTGATAGATGAAGGCAGCAGCCTCATAAGTGGGCCATTCAGGGACTGGTGCCGAGAACAAATGAAAACTCTTCAGGAAACAGATGATGTGGCATTGTGCGAGTTCCTAATGAGTGTGGAGAGCAACTCTGAAGCTGCAGAGTATGTGACGCTGTACCTTGGCTCATCCCCCAGCGTTGCCCACTTCTGCGCTGAATTCCTGAAGCGGAAATTAGAGTTCCTGGCTGGGATGGGTAAAAAGGGGAAGAAGAAAAAGTCTGGCTCTAGTGTGTCATCAGGTACAATTACCACCACTGCCACTGCCACTGCCACTGCCACTGCCACCACGGTCAATGCTCAGAGCGGTGCAAGTACACAACTGCCATCTGAGAATGAAGATTGGGAGAGAGTGCCCAAGGCAGCAGCAAAGAAAAAGAAAGGGCACAAGGTAAATGATCCAGCCATTCTTGGTTTTGGTAGCGGCACAAATTATTCACTTTTAGAAGTGCCTGAATAGCTAAGTTTCGTAATTAAATTAAATGTAAACAGGAGGTAGAACAGATTTTCTCAAGGAGGCTCTCTCTCTCTCTCTATTGGTACCTCTTCACCAATGACGCCAAATCCTGCTGCAAGTATGCACACTGATCGGTTGCCACGTCGGCAGAGCAAATACTTTTGATATAGAGAAACACACAATGAAGGAGTATTAATTTCTCCTAAATAATAGAACATAGTTATTAGATATAATAATGATATTTTGATGGCGATTTTTCTGAGAAGTGTCTTCAATTTCAAACTCTGTCGAGCTCAATGACTGAATTTCTTTCAACCTTAGAGGGCACACTATCCCCCGACTTAAGTACTCGGAAAGAAGCTGAAAGAGCAGTGGAGATTGGATCAAAGCAGCCAGGATTCGCAGTCGCTCTTACTCAAGTTGCCTCTTCTGTCGACATCCCACCTCATCTGCGGCAGTTGGCTGCAGTTCTTTTGAAGAAGCAAGTCAAGGAACACTGGTCTTTTGAATCGGTCCATTTTAAAGAACCCCCAGTGGATGAAGTTGAGAAGGCTCAAGTCAGAGCCTTGCTCCCACAAGGACTTGCTGCACCTGACAGTAAGGTTAGAACCGCCTGCGCCATGGCCATTTCGACGATTGCCCGCTGGGATTGTCCGGAGCAGTGGCCAGAGCTTTTGCCAGGCATACTGGCTGCAATAGCAGACAAAACAAATATGTATTTGATGAATGGAGCTATACAATGCCTTGCTATGTTTGTTGATGAATTAGGGGATGACCACATTTTATCGTTCACCCCTATCTTGCTGCCTGAACTGTTCATCTTGATCAAACAAGAGAGTACTGGATATAGCCCCTCCCTGCAAATTCAATCCTTAAAGATACTGAAGACCATCCTTGAATCGTTGGAGATGGTTTCTTCTCTAGGTGAGAGACGGAAAGAGGCCACAACATTCTTGACTCAAACTATAGGCCCTTGGATGGCTGAAATAGCTCGAATAGTGAGCTTGCCTGCAACAGTTGCAGACTATTGGGGTGTCAAACATGCATGTCTGACAGTTCTAGTGCAGTTGACAGCTTCATTCAGTAAAGTATGTGGACCTTATATGCCAGCAGTCTTGCATGCTGCTTGGTCTATGCTCTCTGAGAGCCTAGGGGAATACACAAGCAGAATCGTCTATGCAGAGGGAGGAGACGGCGATGTCAATGATGAGGATAGGGACCCCAATCCTTCTCTAGAGGATGCTATAGCACAGCTGATGGAATTCGTGGTTACAGTGTCTGGGAATAGAAAGTATAGCAGTTTCATGAAGGGCGGACTGGATAATCTTGCATATGTGGCACTGGGCTATACACAACTGACCAACAGTGCCATTGTAAAATGGCAAGAAAATGGCGGAGAGTTTTTGGCAGAAGAAGATGATGATTTTTGGACCGTTCGAGCGTCGGTTGAGATTTTGCTGGAGGCTATTATTGATGTTTATGGTCAGCAGGGCTTCGATGCATTTAAATATGGCGTGCAAAGGAGACTTTCTGAGGCGTCCTCGGCTCGTTCAGCAGGAGATGGGAATTGGTGGCGATTGCGAGAAGGAACCCTGTTTGTAGCCTCTTCTGTGGGTGTTTCTTGTGACTCCATTGCAGGTGTTTCAGAATTGATGAAGGGACTGGTGCAGTCCATGTTGCAAGAAGATCTCTCTGGGGATGCATCCATACCACCATTTCTGTCTGGCAGAGCCTTATGGACGACTGCCAAGCTGAGTACGTATATTCCCCCGGCACATCGACCTGGCCTGTTGCAAATTGCTGTTGGAGCATTGGCTCCCCAAGGGCCAGCAGCGTTGTCGATCTGCGCATGTGGCGCCATTTCAAAATTAGCTTGTACTGTGGAGCCATCATGTATCATGCGACTTGCACCCCAAATGTATGGTGGATGTTCGGAACTATTGGCGGTGGCAGATGAAAACACCCTTCATATCATTCTAGAGACCTTGTACGCTGTTATCAAGGCAGATCCCATGACTGCAGCACACTATGGTGAGGTATTGGCAGCGCCAATGCTCTCCATATGGTTGGAATACATTGCAGACCCGTTGATTTCAGAGGACGTTAAACAGGTGTTGCAAGCGCTGACAGACATTCCATCTTGCCTGGCCACCCTGCAAAGTAAAGCTCTCCCTACTTTGTGTCAGATTATCAGTCATTCAACTTCAGGAGGAGTAGAATGGTGTGGTAAGGTGATGGGAGCCTTGGAGCTGTTGACGCTGCTGGTTACTCCCTGCACCCCACAGGGAGCAGAAAGCATCGACAACGCCATTCATTCCACAGTCGTGAATGCTATACTGTCAACCGAGGAGGACGCAGTCATGGAGGCCGGCTCCTCCTACCTGATGACTGTATTACAGGTGGGAGGGGTGGCTGCTTTGACCTGGGGAGGCAAGGATGTACGTCAGAGCGTGGCCTCTATTCTGGCTGTTGTTGTCAAGTTGTTAGACCCAGGAGTGGGCGACTTTGCCTCTATTCAAGTTGGAGGCCTGCTGATGGAGTTACTGAGGCATGCGGGCCCCCACATTGCATCTCAGCTGCCTATGATATTGAAAGCATTGGCTCAAAAGTTGCTGGTTGCAGAGTATCCGAGCACTGTCCAAACCCTCGTCTGTGTGCTTGCACACCTCACCCTCACAAATGTGGAGGAGCTCATACATTGTCTTGCCTCTATACAGCTGGCAGAGGGATTCAGTGCATTGCAGGCTGTCATGGACGTCTGGACACAGAGGCAAATGGAGATGAGGACGCCATACGACATCAAACTCACGACCACAGCCCTCACACGGATTCTGATGACCCGCCCTCCCTCCGCAATTGATGACATCTATGTCCGAGGAAGGCGTTTAGATACTAATGGAAAGGCCATTAGAACCCGGTCTAAATCATGTCAGCAGAAGGAGGAGTGGTCTGTGGTGCCGCTGAGAGTAAAAGTTGCAGTGCTTCTTGTGGATTCGTATATTGAACAGGTGGTGCAGCATGGTGGGAAAGGCAGTGTTGAAGAGGAAGAAGAATGGGATGAGATAGAAGATGATAGTGATGATGATAGTGATAGTGAGAATGAAGATTTAGAGAATATTCCTTACGCTGAAGGTCAGCAGGAGAATGCATTTGCTCTTCAATGTAGCAAACGGGTAGGTGGACTGCTCAAGGAGTACGATGAGGAATCTCTAGAGGTGGTGTCTGATCTTTCAAATGTCAATGTTCTTGAGGCCAAAAGGAGGAAGACAGATCCCTTAAATAGCATTGATTTGGAAAAGTCTACAAGAGAAGTGTTCAGAGTGCTGGCATCCTCTGGCCCAGAGCTATTGCAGGCAGCATTGGCAGAGCTGAGCCAGACGCAGGCTGATGCCATGAGAAGTTTGTGTGAGAGCTCATAGCCAGCAGAGCTGTTGAAGAGAGGCATACATTTATGGCGCACAGTAGCGGCATTGGCATAATTGTAATATCGATAGTAGAAATGAACTGAATACGCATTGAATTGATTGCCTTCCCAGCAGATTTGATAATTAGTCAACATTTCACTTCCGCCGATGCACACTATCAGTCGTGTCATCACACCCACATCGACGAACGAGCGCTGTTCTCATATTTACAAACCGCTTCAATTGCAATGCCAAACGGCATTCTCTAGGAGAGCCCCTTTCAGTGCTGGAACTTGGCGGCCGACGAGGCACAAGTCAAGAAGAACGGGAGCAGCGACCCGAGCATTGTCCTCAGCTTCAGGTGACACCTTCCTCAGTGAAAGAGATTTCTCATGGATTACACGTGCAGCACAGTTAGCTGACAGTTCATTTGGGAAAACACAGCCCCATCCTAATGCTGGTTGTATTCTTGTCAATAGGGATGACGAACTTGTCGCCCAAGCTTTTCAGTGGGCTCAGGGGACAGAATCGCCAGAGTCGCAAGTTGCAAATCTAGCCAGAGATAAGGCAAATGGATCCACAGCATATCTCAATCTGGAGACGGGTAATTGCCATGGAGATGACACGGCTGTTCAAGCCCTCATACAAATTGGTGTATCCCATGTTGTTGTGGGGCTAAGACACCCCATAAGTGAGCTCCGTGAGTCTGCAATCACTGCATATAGGCAAGCTGGGTTAAAGGTATCTGTAGTCGGAGAATGCCAACTCGATCCACACACGTCAAAAGACTCTGAAACTTCAGCTTTCAGGGAGTGCCTCATGGTCAATGAAGCACTCCTCCACCGCGCCATCCTTCACAAGCCTTTTGGCCTCCTGAAATATGCCATGACAATGGATGGCAAGATAGCTACTACTACTGGTCATAGTGCATGGGTCAGTTCGTCAGAATCCAGAGCTAGAGTTTTTGAAGCTAGGTCGAGATCTGATGTGGTCATAGTCGGGGGAAATACACTCAGACGGGACAATCCCAGATTGACAACGAGGATGGAAGGGGGGCATCAACCTGCAAGAATAGTGATGAGCAGAACATTAGATCTACCCCAAAATGCTAATTTATGGGATGTCTCGCATGCACCTACTATAGTGATGACGCAACAAGGAGCTAGAAGGGAGTTTCAGAAGGCTCTGAGGGGTCGGGGAGTTGAGGTCGTCGAGTTTCCATTCTTAACCCCGGAGGCAGTATCCTCCTACTGCTTTGAAAGAGGGTATCTGCAATGTTTATGGGAATGTGGAGGGACATTGGCTGCACCAGCTATTGGAGGTGGAGCAATTCATAAAACTTTAGCATTTATTGCACCCAAACTCGTAGGGGGTTGCAAGGCACCCACGCCGGTGGGGGACCTGGGCTTTGTAGAAATGACCCAGGCAATAGAACTTCTGGATGTCAGTTGGCAACAAAGTGGACCAGATTTAATGATGACTGGATATTTGCCCAACTCCAGGGGTCTATTTAACCTAATTAAAGAGACAGGTCCTTCTGGAGCGCCGTCCAGGAGCCGTAGTGTAGAATTCTACAAGTCATGGGATACATTCGGGTCATTTAGCAATTTCTCACCGCACCCAATAACTGTAGCTAATAAAGTCTGGGCATCGACTGAGCACTTTTATCAATCTCAGAAGTTTCATGGGGTATCCCATCGTGATGCAGTAGCAGTAGTAGAGGCAATAGAGGCTGCAAGCTGTTCAGAAGAGGCAGCTGCGATTGGTAGGAGGACTGAGCGGTTGCGCCCAGAGCTCGTTCGACCAGATTGGGCAGACGTTAAGGTAGAGGTGATGTTGACTGCGCTGAGAGAAAAATTCTCCACACATGTAGGTCCAAGAGACTTACTTTTGTCGACAGGTGATAGCATGCTGACTGAAAGCTCTCCCCATGATTTCTTTTGGGGCCGTGGTTTCAACGGGCAGGGAGCAAACATGCTGGGCAAGCTGCTCATGCGTGTTCGTTCTGAGCTGAGATAATGGTACTTACAAACACATTTTATTTTATTACAGTGCTCCAGCAGCTTTCAACATCGGCACCAGCTTTCCCTGTGCCTGTAACGGCATCAAACCTGGTGAACCATCATTGCAACCCCCAATATTCTGGTTGTCTATCCATATGTTTGGCATGCTTGTTCGCCCAGTCATCTTAGCCAGCTCGGCACGATATGCCTTGCCATCAGGCATCTGATCCAATTCATACACTGTATACTTGGCCCCAACATTATCTAGCACGGCTTTTGCCTTCTTGCAGAATGGGCAGCCACTGAATGAATACATCAGGACTTTCTCTTGTGATGTTTGACTCTCGATTGTCTGTTTTACAGCAACCTCATCGTAATCTCCTGCCATGGCGATCGCAAGTGCCTTCTTACCATTTGACAATGGAGAGTTCTGTATGGCCACAGTCAAGGAGTTAATAAAGCCTGTCAACCCTCCTTCCTCTGCCGTTGTCAAAATCGTGCGAGGACTACGTGTCTGACGAGGGGTAGCAGTCGAAAAAGGGAGCCTTGTGGTAGCACGTCGACTGCAGAAAGAGGTTCTAAATTGCATGATGTCCAAGGAGGTTCAGCTACTGGTTCAGGTACGGAGCAAACTACTCTCGTATAAGATAGTGATCTGATAGTCGCTCGATGGTGTAGAAAGGTGCGTAACCTTAAGTGCAGTTATGTAATCAAGAACTTATCATGCAGAATGACTGATTTCTCACAATGTGCAGTATATTTACTCCGCTATCCAGTGAACGGAGACTTGAGAGCCCAGGCGGTTTTCTAGAAGACTTGCAGAACAGGCCTTAATTTATATATGTGCATATCTCCCTTCGAAGCGAGAAGTTTAGATCATTTTGAAATGAACTACAAGTAACTAAAGAGTTCTTTTGCAGACGAAGAATCTGCGGTAATCGCTTCGTTGGAAGGTCTGTCAAGAAGTATAACACAATGGCGAAATGGGGCTCTGAGTCAATGGACGAGCGTTGGAAGGTAGAGGATCTTGGGGAAGCGGGTCAAAACGTAGGTGGTTGGCACTGGGTAGAAAAGGACGCAATGGAGTGGTCGACTGCCAGGCTGAATGAGCTGCTTGGCGGTGTCCATTTGTCACCTCCTAATTCAGAGATCACCATCAAAACGGCAGGGTTGAGTAGTGTCAATGGAGAAGCTGTTGTCAACAATAGGAAGAAAAAAGTCATCGCAGCATATGAGCTGTCCATCATAGTCGACTGGACGGCAACAGATGCTGCCGGGTCCGCTGTAGCAACTGGTCAACTCAGGTTGCCATACGTATCGGAGGAAAACCATGATGAAGACCCTGAGATCCAAGTTGTAACAACAACAGAAGATGCAGTCTCACAAAGTTCCAAAGGTGTCATACTCAATTATGGGCGCCAGGTGGTAGCAGAAGGGATAGCAGTCTTTGTGAAAGAACTTCAGGCCGGTGGACCCATGATGAAAAAGGGGGCTCAACTGCCTGCACCTTCTGCAAAGGTTAAAAATGGAGGAGAGAGGGGGGAGCAAAAGCAAACAGACACTAAGGAAGTGGCGGTGCCCAACAGCAGTGGACACAGTATAAAGCTTGTAGAAAAGTTCTATGCCTCAGCTAAAGATATATTTGAGTGTCTCACAGATGCGAGGAGAATTATGGCATTCAGTCAATCGGCTGCAGAGTCTGATCCTACTCCTGGTGGCAGGCTCCTCATGTTTGGCAGTGCCATTGAGGGCGTGTATAGGCAAGTCTCACCCCCACATGAATTGAGCATCGACTGGAGATTCTCAAATTGGGAGGAAGGGGTGTATAGCAAGGTAGTCATCTCCATAGAAGAGCCAGATAAGGGGAATGTCATAGTGCACTTGAACCAGAGCGGCATCCCAGATGCCGATCGATTTGGCAATCATGATGTGGCAAGTGTTACAGAGTCGGGATGGAGAGAACAGGTATTTGGCAGAATTAGGAAAGTATTTGGTTATGGAGCATAAATTCATTATGTCACTCTAATTGTTTAATACTTCAGCGTTGTTCATTACATGCTGTCATCAGCAAACTAAATTTTTCTCGCCCCTCCCTCACAAGCAGATATACTATCTCAGATATTTACAGAGTAGGGGTACGGTCTTCGCCACTGAGGATAGTGAGCAAGTTATAACCGAATGGATCAGCAACGTGCTTGGACCAGTTGGCAAATGGACCTTCCTTTGTGACCAAAGCTTGGATGAAAAAGCCGAGCATGGACACCATGGCCAAACGACCGTTCTTGATCTCCTTAACCTTAAGCTCAGCAAAGACTTCTGGGTCATCAGCCAATCCAAGGGGATCGAATGGACCACCTGGGTAGAGTGGGTCAACACCATCAAAAGCATCAGGAGTGAACTTGCCAACACCTGGGGAGTAGCCAGCTGGGCCGGTGCCAGAGCGGCGGAAACCCTCAACTGCTGCCATCAAAGCAGTGTTGACAGCAACAACACCAGCCAATGGAAGTGGATTAGAGAAGTTGTACCATGGGACAGCAAACCAGTTGAGGGTCTCACCACCAGCCATAGTTGGGATGGTTTGGAACCAAGTGGCGCCCTTCAAGTCAGCACCGTTGGCAGCGAGTGCCTCTGGGATGATGGCACCAGCAGCAGCAAGCATGGCCCAGCGAGCATGGATAAGCTCGTTGGTGCGATATTTATCAACACCGCCGTTCTTACCAAGACCAAGAGGATCATATCCGTAACTGCAAAGGCAAACAGGTTTGGAATTGTGAGATGAAGCAAAATCAATAATAGGCTAGACTGCAAACGGTAGCAAACTTACTCTCCAGCAAGAGTACCGTTGAGGTAGTCTGGGACCTCAGAGCGCTCCAAAAGGCCACCAGGCAAGAAAAGCTTGCGGTCAGGGCCGTACCTGCAGGCAATTGATGGTGAGTTCGAGGGACAACTTGGAACGATACTCCAAGATAATATTCAAGCCCAAATGATTGCCGTGATCACAATAGCAAATATACTACTTTAGAGCAGCACATTGTGCTCCTCTTGGCAAATCAAAGCCGCAATTTTCATAGCATGGCACCCTATCACAACAGTTTGCAACGACTCACCACTTGTCCAGAGCCAAGTTCTGGCTTCCAGATCCGAGCCATCCACCGGTCTTACCGGAGGAAGAGCTCTTGGCGGCCTTCTTGGCTGGAGCAGCCTTCTTAGCTGGGGCAGATGCCTTCTTGAAGAGAGCGGTAGTCTTCATTTTGTTTGCTTCTAACTGCAAAAATGCAAATCAAGTAAATGTAAGCTGTAGTTAATTTATGCGGAGACCTGAAACTAAAAATATTGCACCTTACCCTGATTGATTCGGATAAATTTTGGCGCAGGATTGAAGATAATGATGTGGCACAACAGGTGAATAGATGAAGGCCCCCACCCAACTTTATACTGTCCCAATTACTTTACAAGGTTGTCAAGTCAACATATCAACTCTCTATTTCCAACATTAATTTATCTCTTGGCTTAATCACAATATCTCCATAAGCTTCTTCTTGGCACATATCAATCCAGCCCTGTCCTCTGAGCACCAACATTTGATAAAACCAGCGAGATGCATCCAATCGTTCCTTTCCTTCCAAGAGAGAATGCAAACCCAACTCGGCATCAGGTTCACCTCCTCCAGTAACAGGATTTCTTCGTTTCTTTCCTGGAACCGGAGCAAATTTCTTCTGTAAATGTGATAGCACAAGTCGTGTTCGAGCCGTGAATCCATCAACTGCCTGATCCCCACTTGTTTCGCTCCCTCCCAAACTCCCTTCTATCAAAACATCATCATTATCCTCCCCAGATGCCCTCACTCTCTTCAACTCCAAAGGCTGTTTGTCAGCAGATATAGGCTCCTCATCTGCCCCTCCAAATAAGTCTACTTGTTGTGTGAAACCATCACCATCATCTGCAGGCCAATCGCCGGCTGTGAAACCATCGGACATTGCTGGCCCATCAAAGTCATCCCCAGCGGCATCCTCGTCAACTTCTACCACCTCTGGCTCTTCCTCTCGAAGATTTCGACTTTTTTTCTCCTCGCCTGGGAAGGCTGCAGTGCCATCTGGTAATGTAAGTGACCCTTTCAGAATGTCCAAAAGGTCGGGACCCAATGCTTCATATCCAACAGGATGGAAGAAAGGATCCAGCGTTGCCAATTCTGCTTCTATATCCAGTGGTTTAGGATGATGCACCTTATCAGCTGAGCTTCTTCTAGCCGCCAGTCCACGCGGTTTCATGAGAGGTGTTCTATCGTCCAACAATTTCTTAATCTCAGCATGTGGCAGTTGTATGGCCGCTTTGCCTGCTGCATTGACATCAACTGTCGGTCGTCTTCGTCTCTGAGCTAATTTAATCTTACCCGTGACGTCCTCTCCAACAGCCCCTCCTCCTGTGCTGCCACCGCCAATCGACATACTTATCCCAGGACCATCATCCATGAACCCTCCAGAGAGTATCGTTCCTCCAATATCAGGGAGAATGTCTTCTGCATACGGTGCAGCACCCAGACTGGCTTGGGATAATCCTCCTGGGTCCGAGAGACCTGGCCCTGGGCCTCCAGACCCCGGCGTTGCACCTGTAGGTAGTGGAAACAGGTCCTCGGGTGGCGCCTCCATCACCATATCCTCTATTGGAGGCACATCTCCACTACTAGGTTCAAAGAACAAATCTCTGCCCGCTGAGCGAGGCATCTCAGCAGCATGACTTCTAAGAATTTCCAACTCCACATTCATTTGATCCTCTCCAGTCCAACGGGAGCCAAAAACCTCTGATATGTCCTGTGCCATTGTAAGTGATTCCTTTGTGGCTGAGAAGTTCTGATTGAAGGCATTACCAAAACTGAAGAGGTCAACTCCATCAAAGTTTGGGAAAAGATCCGCCTGAGCAAGTGCGATGTCAGTATCAGGGAGGGTGATTGCCGCCTCTGGGGCAGTGCCTCCGTCGGGCAAATCTAATATTTGGCTATTTGCATTGTTTCTTTGGAGATTTTCTACTGCACTGCGGGCATCGGTTTCTAGAAATTGAAGTTTTCTGATGTAAACACGAACAACACCGAGGAGGAGTTGGCCAGAAAGTCGAAGTGCCAACGGGGCCTCTGGATTGATAATGTTGTCTGCAACAGAGTGAAAATTAAGGTAAATTCAGTGTGCAGTCGACCTCATGACCTACCAACGGAGGCTGGAATGCTTGTTTGCACGATTTGGCTGCGGTTGAGACGCTTTTCACCAAGGTGAGAGGCAATCCAAATGTTACCAAGAGCGCCTTTTCTCGATAAGATTTGCGTGGAGTAGAACATTCTATAGTCTTGTCAACATAAGGGGGCCTAAAGGAAAGCTCCGTGTGTGTATCACCGAAAAATCCGCCAACAGTTGTTTCAAAATTTCAAAAATAAATCCAACGGAGCCTCTTTCGTCTAAGGATATTAGGGCAACGGGTAACTCAAATATCTTTTAAAGGTTAAACATATAAAAATTCTAAATATAGTTTGCATCCTCCCCAAAATAAACGGGGTGAACTAGAAGGGTTTTGAGGTTGACAAGGACCAGGCACCCAGTGCTCACGAAATCAGGTATGCATACCACCCTTACTGACTCCCCATTTTCACCATTCACCAACGATGTACTAAATTCTGGCTGAGATCCGGAGAATAACACATGAGGAGCGGTTTCCATTATGAATGGGTCGGCATCAGCATAAGGATAGGCAGCAAGCGTGTCGGGGGCAGTGGGAATCAGGTGGCGCCAAGTCAGCAAACCATCCAGCACCTCAGAATGGTCGTCATAATTTGCATATCTACAGATGTCATCAACATTCTGACCACTTGTACCAAGGAAACGAACACCGTCGGCTTCAAATTCATGAGGATTTGTCGCCCTCACCACAGACTTAAAGCGACCCACTCCTGGTAACACGCAAGGATGGAGTGGTTGCTGAGGTAGTGAATAGTTGGCAGGGTCAGAGGCACCAGGCATCAAATCTACTGGCACAGCAGATGCGAGTTCTGTCATCCTCATGTCCACTTCATGGATGAGAGCAGCAGCGTTGACCCTGGAGCGCGCACTTGCATACGCAGTGGGTTGAGAGAGGACTGCGCAGCCAGGCATCAATCCTCCTGCTATCACCACTCTTGCTATTCTTGAGACTGTCTTCCTCTCCTCCTCTCCTCCAAGCTTTCCTGCCAAATAGTCTAATAGCAGATCGAGCTTCAGTGGATCGTCTGCTTCATTACCAATAGAAAGCCCAGAGACAAGGGCCACATATTTGTCGTTGTTGAGTGCAGGCATTGGAGGTTGTGGCGCTAAGCCTGGGAAACATATGTCTGAGACTTCAAACTCGCCATTTGGTAAACAGCGGCCTCTGACTGCAGCAACAATTCCTGTCACCAGCTTCTCAACCTTGAGAGCATCACCACGCAGAGTAAGTCTTGCACCGTCGTCTTCCAAGATCATGTAATCGTCCGTTGAAGTGAATCTAGCCCCAGCTAAGTGGGGTCCCAAAGCTCTATCTTTAACGTACTCGTCCAGTATGCTAGGCTTCAATTGCATACTTTTGTACAGCGTTCCGACTGCAGCTGCCTCGCCTTCTTCAGGGATATCAAGAATTTTACCTACTGTCACATCAGGCCACCTCTTTCTGGCAGCCTCTTCTACTATAGGTCTAAGAGTTGTCAAACGATAGAAGTACAATTGAGCAAATTGTCTATCAAAGCTCTTCTTGCCTATCAGAAACCGGTCGTCCCTGCAGGTGTACTGTGCACTTGCTCTAATCGCCTTTATTTTTGGATCATTGGTTGGCGCAGACAGGAGATCATCATATCTTGTTTTAGCCATAGGATGCGCTGTTTCCATGTCCACTGCGGCTTCTTTACTCGAACTTGGAGCGGCGATCAAATTTAAAGAGTTGTCGAGGAATGAACGGATCTACAGAAATCGGAGAATAGCAGCGTTCTATATAAACTTGTATAATACGCTTTTGTACATAAATTTCACACAGACGTTGAGTTAGAGCTAATTTAATTCTTCGAACGAGGACCAAAACAGTGTTAAGGCCGAGAGCTTGCAAGACCCACTTACAAAAAACAAGATACAACCGGGCATAGAAATGGAGGAGTTGCACAGTAGATTGAATACGACGTTTGGAAAGGTAGAAGAGGGACAGTGGTCGTTGACGAATGAAGTTGTGTTTCAATCTCCTGCAATTCCACGTGACAGCGAGTCAGAGGAAGAGGATAACGTAGATCCTTTAGAAACTGAGGCAGAATTCCGTCCAAGAAAGGGTTTTAGACAGGCACTGGACGAGGAGGAAGAATTCGACGACTTGGACTTTGTAGCTGTCGGCGAGAGTGTCTCTACAGGGAAAGCTGATATAGTAAATTTCATTGCTCATGAACCTCATTGTGTGACAGATAGATATGAATTAGAAGAGCCATTGGTAATTGGAGGAGGAATTGGTCAAATAGGACCGTCCAGCACCCAAAACATTCCCAGCACTCGTGTTGGTAAAGACGAAGAAAGACGGTGGCAGGGGGGTCAGGGCCCCGGCAACGTCGCCTTCCAGCAACCTGCAAAGCAAGATTCTCATAAAACTCCACACCCTGATAGAATTAAATTGAGTTTTTCAGCGGAGGATCGATGACTGTGTATATATGTTACAGCTGTCTGTTGTTATCATCCACTAGTTGCCTATCAAACTCTGCAAAGGGATCTCCCCCACCTTCTTCGGCCATGACAGCCTCCTCTGGGGCATTGTTAAAGCTGAACCCCTTAAAAGCAGCAGTTCCTGGGGAATCCTCCTCCGCCTCCTCCGCCTCCTCCTCCTCCTCAGTGCCCCCTTCGAGGCCAAGTGGTTCTTCAACAACGGTAGGGTTCGCCATGTTTTTCCCCAGACGACTGGATAGCGAATCTGGATCAAGTGCGGAGGAGCTGCTTGCCAGTCCCAAAGGATACAAGAGTGAAGAGCATCTTGAGACTGGAGACGATGTAGTAGCTGTCTGCATACCACCTACTATAGACACGGAGCGCGTGCTGTCCAAATCTAACACCAGCGAGTGCTGTGACACTGGTTTCCTAGAAAGAAAGTAAGATGTATCAGTCTCACTCTCTGTTGCTGGGATAAAAGCCACCTTTTGCCGAGCAAGTCCACCCCAGTCTACCCCTGAAAAAAATGGATGCAGTTTGATCTCCCCTGCCCCTCGTGCTCCCAATCGCGTTCGTGGATTGGGATTCAATAGTGAATCGATCAAGTCCTGACACTCTGCAGAGATGGTCCCATCTTCCGGCCATTGCAGGCTCCTTTCCAATACATTGCGGAAGATGCCTTCAGGGCTAGCTGCAGAGAATGGAGGAGTGCCTACAATCATCTCATACAGAACCACCCCCAAACTCCACCAATCAACTTCAGGACCATGACCTGTTCCAAGAAGCAACTCTGGGGCAAGGTAGTCTGGCGTCCCAATAGCCCTTTCACCCGGAATCTGGGAGGACGTCGCAGAAGGGAGGGGGCTGCTTAGTCTGGTTGACGCCTCCCTCATGTCTGCCTTGCTTGCAGGGCTTTGGAGAACAACTGCATCGGACCTGGTTGATATGATAAACTTACTGGATGGACTGGATGGCAAGCTCTCACTCTCACTACTACACGCGGTGGGCAGGATCCCAGCGAGCCCTGGATCCGTCCTATCGACCAGTCCAAACCCGCTCAAACCAAAATCTGTCAACTTGATATGTCCATCGATGGATACGAGTAAGTTATCGGGTTTGATATCTCTATGAATAATCCCTTGTGTGTGGCAGTACTCCAGCGCAAGCACAGCTTCAGCTATGTATTGCCGAGCGACGTCTTCCTCCAGAGCACCCAATGCTTTCAGCATTGAAAAGCAGTCTCCGCCAGGCAAGTATTCCATCACTATATAGAGATTGTCTCTGCTTGTAAATGAGTAGTAAAAACGCACAATGTAAGGATTCCTAGCCATTGCTAGTATATTTCGCTCATTCTTGGCACTCTGAACCATATTCTTTCTGATCAAATCCGCCTTTCGCATGACTTTGATGGCGTACAGGTCACCACTCAGTCGCTTTCTTGCTAGATACACACGTCCAAAAGCACCCCTACTTATTGGTTTTAATATTTCGAAATCGTCAATACTCATAGCTTGCGTATGTGGCGTAGATGCTCCGGAATTAGGTTCACTTTGAAGGGATGGCACTGCACATTTAAGTTCCTCCAATTTCAATTTGACAAAATGCAATACTCTGTATGCACAAGCACGCACCTCTGGCGTCAGTCCAACAGGAGGTTCATCTGGACAGGCCAAAGCTTCTGTGAGGGAAGCTGCCAGGGCTGAACATCGTGTCGCTGGGCGCCGTGTGCCATCCGGCTGTAATGCTGCTGCTTGCCTGCAAGCTAACACAAGATCTTCAGCATCGCTAAATTCAATGGGCCCCAAACCATCCGCAAGCCTCTCCTCAAGAGTATTTCCCAATCGTGTCAAGTTTGCATCTACACTCCCGCCCATACATACATCCTTCAATAGCGAGCACACTGCTCCATGCCGTTCAACTGAGTCGCTAGAGATATCTTGTCCGCAATGAGCACAACATACAGGCTGGACGCCAGCAGGCGAGGCTACTTTAATTCTGAGTCGTTTTTGAAGCGCAGCATGGAGTGGCAATTCCCGGGGCGAAGATTTGAAATCTCTTGCAGAGGATAATGCCCTTGGACTAGAATGTTGACTGCTAAGTCCTGGAAGGTCTCCTGCCCCAAGCCTTGAGATATTAAGAGAATTGAACCTCTCTTTGATAGTTTTTAGGACATCAGCTGCAAGGTTGCCCCCTTCATGTTTATCATGAGAATCTCCGTCGACGCTGCGAGGAGATAAAAGCTGGGGACTACCTTGAAATTCTGCAGCCTCCTCCAACTCAGCCTCTAAAGCTGTGACAACAGACCTGCCTAGAGGGGACAGTCCAAGTGGTCTACAAGGAGTTGTTGTGCCAACTGCACTTGTACTAGGTGTACCAGGAGGTGTGGTGGACTCTCTTCCTTGCTGCCGAGGAGATTCTGTTGGGTGGGTGACAGCCTCCTCAAGGATAGGTCCATGCTGGCTTTGACCCAAGGGTAAAGGCGACGTTAACGTCCTTATGAGTGGTTGCGAGTTGCGAGGCTGTTCAGGTTTTTCTAGAGTTGTAAGCAAACGATGAAGGCGACCTCCTGTCGTCATCCGAGAACGGGCCGACATGTAAGCGGGAGCCGGAGTTCCACTTGCATTGGGAGTTGTATCTTCACGAACTAGTAGACGACTGCACCTAGTCAATATAAACAGAAGTCTGGTTGCAAGCGCCTTCAATACTCTCGTTCCACAGGACCGCCTCAAATCTTCTAGTTCATCTACGATCGCAGGAACAGAGTCCTTGAAAACCTCTACAGGCTCGTGCAGGCATTTGTGTGCGATGGCAATGATGTGATCCAAAGATTCTGCATCAACGCCAAGAGATTTACCATTTTCGTGCAGTTCATGCAGAAATACTTCGAGTTCGCTGTCTGCCTGAGCTTTTGCAGCTCTGAATCCTCGGGATAGTCGGTGCTTGCATGCTGTGGTGGGACTCGGAGCACCTGGAATATCCTGTGGAAGACGCGAACCACTGGATGCTGGAATAGGCCTTTGCATCCCTTCTCCAAGTGGCTGAAACAATGAAGGTGTCCTTCCCATGCCATAGTCTGCTTTGTGACCATGACCGTGGAGTGGAGAGATAGGGTCTACAGACTCCGGCGTCAGGGGCGTCCCAGCTGGCTGGCGAGGATCATTATTGCAAGAGTTTACTTCTGCAACCTCGAATGGAGAGTTGTGCAACCTGTCTCGAGGCATTGCTACAGGCCGCCTCTCTCTGTTTAAATCCGATGCCATATTTTTACAATTACTCTCTCCAGATCAATTTGTCCATCAGTGCAGCCACCTGGAGAGGAAGGCGCTCAAGCTGCTAATTAGTCACGAGTTTCAGGATATTTGATACTAAATGAATTCAAACAAAGCAAGTGATACTATCAGTATTGTTTGACAGCTGTGTTTCGAAGGAATTCCTGACCGAACAAAAGGACGGTCCAGCGGTAGTTGATTGCGTATTCTGCAATGAAATTGAATATATTATATATTTTTGCCGGGATATAAGCAAGATTCAAGCGACATACATTTACGCTCGCAAAACATAACGAGGCTGTTCGAAATTTGCATCTAACGTGACAACCGTTGAGGGTATGAGCGAACCGAACGATCCAAAGCCAGCAGAAGTGATTAATGTACGTGGGGCCTGACAATTGCACTAGCGTAAGACGCTTTGCGCGATATCTTAATCCTTCAAAACAATCTTCCTGGTACAGGACCAAAACCAACACTCAGCAGCAGACCAGCAAGAAGCCCTGTTGAAGGTCAAGTATGGAGGGCTTTTGCCCAAGAAGAAGTTGATGCCAAAGGACCAAAAGTATTTTGATAGTGCAGATTGGCAGATGGGCGCACAGGGACATGGTCTTCGACCTAAGCTTGAACCGACCAAATCTGACAAAAAGCCAGTGCCGTCACGCCAATCCTCTCTCCTGATGAGCCAAGGCAGCCAATAGTTCTTTATCTGTGGTATTTGTATCAATAATGTAATTAATCATCATCTTCTCCTTTAGAAGCTAGAAATTCGTCTAGGAAGTCTTCCTCCTCTTCCTCACTACTGTCACTCCAGCCCTCCTCCTCCTCCTCCTCCTCTTCGGCAGCATTGAGGCCATCACCCTGTTGGAACCATTGTCGTCCTGTCATACGACCTGGGCCTGCAACCTGTACCTCCCCTATCTTCAATTGATCCAACGCTGACTCTTGTTCAAATTTCCTACGCCATGCCTCGAACGTTTCTGGAGTGACAGGAGTCCCATGCCGCCGCAATTCAGCGATCCTAGCTTCCTCCGCCTCCAAGGCCCTTTTTCTTTCTATTTCTGGGTCATATACTGGCTCTGCCGAGCGTGCAGAAAAATCATTAAGCCATTCTTGAGCAAAAGTAATCAAAGTGTAAATCATCGCCATTCCTAAGTTTTCTTTGATCATCTCCTCCAAAAGGGATTGGAGCCCTTCGATATCTACGTCACTAAAACCCCGTAAGCCCCTAGCTTTTAAAAGTGGTGGCTCATCTGGATAACTGGGAGTGTGTGAAAACACAAGCTCAATATGCAATGGATACTCTGAAGGCAAAGCATCCTCATCTCCTTGAGGTGCAATAGCTATTCTGAAAACCTTGAAAGACGGGTTCCATGTACTGGGAATGTCATGCGTCACCACCTCTGCAAATTTGGCCGTGTGAGGTATATGGTTCATACTGCACTCAAACGTAAAGAGAGCGCACCTTCCAGGTCATCCATGAATATTGCTTCCAGAGCTTGAAGCTCCATTTGCTGCTCCTCAGCATATGCCGACATTTTCTGCACACGGTGATGAGATGTTGTGATCTTGTAGGTATGACAACGTCCCCAGATTATTTCCTTATAACCAATGATCTTATATGTGCGTGCAAATTCGATGAGTACTGTGATCGTTTTGTGTTTCTTTGAAACGTCCTCGAGCGCCAAGTTTCTGCATATGAAGAATCATAAAGCGCTGTACAACTTGGCAAACGTATCACATTTTTGCACACTGAAATTACAACGCAATATCTGGTTATTTATTTTATTTAGAGGCGCTCAAAGCAGCTATTCCAAACAGATCATTTCTAGAGAGAGCCCAGAACTATAAACATGGGTGACTATAACTATGCTCTTCGATTAAAATTCGAGCAGGTGTGTTAATACAAGTTTCTAACTTGGAATCGTACAAACGATAAGGAAAATCTCCGTCCACAGACATGTCCCGACTGCGGTGAAAGTAATTTTGTCGAGGACCATAGCGCTGGCGATCTAATTTGTACAAATTGTGGTGTAGTAGTTGAGTCTCATATCATAGATGAAAGGTCGGAGTGGAGGACATTCAGTGATAAGGATGAGAAGGGCATGGATCCATCACGTGTCGGCGGCCCTGTCAACCCATTACTCAGTGACGGCGGGCTCTCCACCATGATCGGAGTCTCTGCCAAGGGAGGAGACAAGGGCCTGGCACACAATTTGCAACGATTGCAGGCACGTACAGAATCAGGTGGCGATCGAAACCTCATAATGGCATTCAAAGAAATAGGAAAGATATGCAGTGCAATGCAACTTCCAGAGAATGTCAAATTTCAAGCAAATGAGTATTACCGAGATGCCATGGAAAAGAGCAAGACGGTGAAGAAGAAGCCTAAACCTGCTGTATATGCAGCGGTCATATTTCTTGCATGCAGACAACAAGGATATCCACGAACATTCAAGGAAATCTGTAGAATATTACCCCAGGCAGACAAAAATGACATTGGAAAAATATACAAAGCGATAGTGAAGGATTTGGAGTTGAAGGAGAAGGGAGAATTCAAGAGTGAAGTGGATAGCATCCATCCAGAAAACTTTGTTAGAAGATTTATGAGCACATTGGGAATGAAGAATGTGGATATGAATGCAGCTGTGGCATTGGCAAATGCAGCCTTACCTCAGAACGGAGCCCACTTAGGTAGAAGGCCTTGGGATGGCAAGTCTCCACTTACAATTGCTGCAACAATTATCTACATATTGTCCAGTCTCCCTGCAGCAACATTAAAACCCTCTTTAGACGAAATATCATCTACTTGTGGAGTTAGAAAACCGACAATTACACAGTTATACAAGGATATGAGACCATTCTTGCCTGAGCTTTTTCAGACAGCAGGCACTGCAGCCAGTGTGGAGGATATAGCAAAACTACCTTGAGGAGAATGATATACTGTCGTAATAATAATAACGATAACCTTGGCTTGTAAATTTTATTATAGATCCTCAAAAAAGATGCAAATGATGGTAATATCATCGGTACGTCCCTCCGTTTTCATCCAACGTTGATGAGCCGCCTCACCCAGAGCATTGACAGCATCCGTTGGATCAAGTCCTACATTTTCGACCATTATTACCGCTTCTTGAGATGTCACAAACTCCCAAAGACCATCCGTAGCTATAATCACAAATTTAAATGAGCTGTCAATCGTAAATTTTGAAATCTCAGGGTCTGGGATGACACCTAACTGCTCAGCAATGCTGTCGCCCACTGACCTAGTAAAGGCAGTCCCTGGGTATAGTCCATTTTGAGCCCATAGGCGTGGTGGATCTCCATCGCACTCGGCTTCAGTTGTCCATGCTTGAATCGTGGGATCTTTCGTGCCTTCCATCTGCTCCAACGTCATAACACGGGCGCCCGCTTGAATGACTCTCCGTCTTTCGTCCTCTCTAAAGGGAGTCTGATCTTCGCTCAGCTCCACTGCTATGACAGAATCTTCATCGGTTCTAGCTACACCTGCGACAGCTCTGGAATCTCCAACATTAGCAATAGTTGCAGTCCTCCCTTGAAGAAGTACTGCACATAAAGTAGTACCGCTCAAGGAGTCGTCAATCTCAGAACAATGGAGCGCAATATTTGCAGCCGCGGATGCCTCACAAAGAGCCGACCCTGGGTTTGTATGAAACCGGGGACTCTTAGAAATCAATGCAGGTATCATATCCCTGACAAATTCTGAGCAACCAGTTCCGGTTTCACCATGTCCATCGAGAACACCCATGAAGACCGGTGGGTCCTCATCAGCGGGTGGAACGCCCAATTGTTCATGGACAAAGAGGGCATCCTGGTTTGGCTTATTCTTATCATGTGGGTAATATCCTGTCCTTGTCATATATGCATACCGTAGCTTCAATTTAGATTGCGGTAATTCCAGTGTTTTCTCTTCTGACAAGCGAGTTTTTTTCAAACTGGGTGCTCTGTCAAACTGGGAGAAGGCTCCATCCACCGAGAGACGGGCATACCTAGGTTGGCCACTGTTCTGTTTCAAGTCATCATTTACTTCGTCTGGACCACTGGATTTTGCATCCACATTTTGTTTGCTGCTAGCACAGCCCATACCACTGTCGACTTCTGAGCCTAGTGAGTTTTGCTCATCCGGCCTTCTCCAAAGAAAGCGAAAGAGCTCCGTTGTCTTTACTTCAACAAAATATTCAAATGACACTTTTTTAGTTAAGTCGAAATCCTAAACGGCCGGAAGCGTGGTTGAAAACCTGCAAAGACCTTGCTAGCCAAGATGGGTTGAGAAGGAGAGCATTTTTGGGGGCGAAATCCCAATCGCTTTCCTGAACGCAGAAGCCTCTTGTTTTGGGAGGGCCTCGTTCTTCGAAAATTGTGTGGTCTCTTACTGATACGCAACTGCATGAATCTGGCATTTGTATGTTCGTGATATTTCTGAAAGAAATCAAATCATAGTGGTCAAGGGTTCGTCTTCCATCAAAAACCCGTAGTATCAATATTGAGCAATATGATAAGGGGCAATTCTAAAAAGACTATAACGTCTCTGAAAGCTTTATTTCAAGCCAGTTTGACCAGTAAATCATATAGTAATAAAGCGTATCCAGTCATCGATCACACGTATGATGCTATAGTTGTCGGTGCTGGAGGAGCTGGCCTCAGAGCTACAGTAGGCCTTTCAGAGCTTGGGTTTAACACAGCGTATGTTATTCCAAGAAAAGATCCAAAAGAGTCAATCGACAGTTCTGACCCCATTGTTCCCTCCTCGGCGTTCCAGTTGCATCACCAAGCTCTTCCCAACTCGGTCACATACTGTAGCTGCTCAGGGGGGTATCAACGCAGCTTTAGGTAACATGACTGAGGACGATTGGAGGTGGCATGCTTATGACACAATCAAGGGAAGTGACTGGCTGGGTGACCAAGATGCCATAGAATACATGTGCAAGGAAGCTCCGGCAGCAGTGTATGAACTTGAGAACTATGGATTACCATTCTCACGTACAGAGGAGGGTAAAATTTACCAGCGTGCCTTTGGAGGTCAGAGTCTTGATTTTGGCAAGGGTGGGCAGGCATATCGGTGTTGTGCAGCCGCAGACCGCACTGGCCACGCTATGCTGCACACACTGTACGGAGCAGCCATGAAGCACAACGTTCAGTTTTTCGTCGAGTACTTTGCCCTAGATCTCATCATGGATTCGCAAGGAAGATGTCGTGGCGTCACAGCTCTCTGCCTAGAAGATGGGACCATTCATCGCTTCAGAGCGCATAATACTGTCTTGGCTACTGGGGGGTATGGAAGGGCATATTTCTCAGCTACATCTGCTCACACGTGCACTGGCGACGGCAATGCCATGGCAGCTCGTGCTGGTCTCCCTCTACAGGATCTAGAGTTTGTTCAGTTCCACCCTACCGGTATTTATGGGGCTGGTTGTCTCATCACTGAGGGTTCACGAGGTGAAGGAGGTATCTTGCGCAACTCAGAAGGTGAACGGTTCATGGAGCGATATGCCCCCACTGCCAAAGATTTGGCTTCTAGAGATGTCGTCTCCAGGTCGATGACCATGGAGATCAGAGAGGGCAGGGGAGTTGGTCCTGAGAAGGATCATATTTATCTCCATTTGAATCATCTTCCCCCGGAGCTTCTGGCAGAAAGGTTGCCAGGTATCAGCGAGACTGCAGCAATATTCGCTGGAGTGGATGTGACCAAAGAGCCAATTCCGGTCCTTCCCACAGTGCACTACAATATGGGTGGTATCCCAACAAATTATTACGGAGAAGTGGTCAACCCTTCCCATGGGGACCCTGATGCCATCGTTCCAGGTCTCATGGCTGCTGGGGAATCAGCCTGCGCTTCAGTGCACGGAGCAAACAGACTCGGAGCCAATTCCCTTTTGGACATCGTAGTCTTTGGTCGTGCCTGTGCTCTTAGAGCTGGTGAAACATTAAAGCCAGGGACTGCACACGATCCACTTCCAGCTGATGCTGGTGACCAATCTATCACATGGGTCGATAAAATTCGAAATGCCAAGGGAAGTCTTCGTACCAGCAAGATCAGGCGCCATATGCAGAAAATTATGCAGAATAATGCTGCAGTCTTCCGTACTCAGGAGACGTTGGCAGAAGGGTGTGAGCTGATTGACCAGTGTGTGGATACCTTTAAAGATATTGGCATTGAAGATACGGGAATGGTGTGGAACACAGATTTGGTGGAGGCCATGGAGTTGGAGAATCTTTTGATCAATGCATCAATTACGATGCACAGCGCAGAGGCTCGGAAGGAGAGTAGAGGAGCCCATGCTCGAGAAGATTTCACCAAGAGGGATGATGAGAAATGGATGAAACATTCGGTAGGCTACTGGGATTGGAACAAGAAAGACAAGGTCAGAATTGATTACAGACCAGTGCACATGCAACCTTTGGGTGAAATGGAGCATGTGCCACCAAAAGCTCGTGTATACTAGGTAGTTAATTTTAATAATTATTTTGGAATAGCATTCTGATAGTATTGAATGACGTCATACACCCCAGTCGTCCATTTATCATATGCATCCCTTATCAACCCTCTCATAAAGTCTGCAGCCTCAGGGTCTGACATTTCTTGATGGAAGCGACGCCTCAAATTCTCAATTGGTCTGCCCCTACTGAAACATGGCAGTTCAGAGGGCAACATCATACTGACAGTAGCCACAATCTCTTCTGTAGCATTTCTTGCTGCCAAATAGCCCTTCACGCAGAGCTCCTCAAACCCCATAAAAATGCTGCTCGAATGCTTTCTCCCTGGATCTAAGAGTTCAGTCATCTCATAACTCAGTTTGAAAGCAGCAGACTCAAACCCTAGGTTTCCCCCGGGGGATATGCCTAGGATGTAACCGAAATCAATGTGGATAATGTACCCCTTACTGTCAATCATAATATTCCCATTATGCCTATCTTTAGCTTGCAATATGTAACTAGCAACAGCATAGCCTGCGCTTGACAACAGAAAATTGCGGCGAGCAGCTTCAAATCGCTTAGAGCCGGGCATGCCAAACTCTCTTTGGAAAATTTCAAACAGACCGCCATCTGTCACCTCCCCAAGCTGAGCTCTTGACTTTGCATTGGGAACCACTTGGATGATACCACACTCATGCCCCGTTGGTACTACCCCATATGGGAAGAGCTTCAAATCTAAATGAGCAGCCTCGAATTCCCTTTTCAACAGCTCAATGACCTGCAAAGCCAAAACATCCTGTCTGCAATCATCCCCAACTTTAAAGATGCAAGCCTGAACAGCAGGACCACCGTTTTTCAATGAGTCATTTCCGACGTCTACATCAAAAGCAACTAGGATTGGACACTTGGCCGCCGATTGCATTGGAGCTGCACTCTCAGGTATGGCTCTGATGATTCTGGCATTCACATTGGTAGGCAGAAAGAGATCCTCTCGTGATGGTGTGCTGATTTCTTCAACAAAACGAACAGCGGCTGACTTCCTCTCTTCTTTGGGAACGGGGTATAGCTTCCCCGACACATCAGTGACAGCCTCGAAATACTCAATCTCTGCCATTAATAATTCACGAATAGGTCCATGTAAATCAGACATGAGTCTTTGCTTCACTCTGTCGGCAATTTTCCAGAGACCAGTATCTTTCGGGGGTGACCAATTGCTCCTTTTGACTGTGGGATTGAATGCCTCTTCCGGTGGCGTACCCTCAGTGGTCAACTGACAGACAAGAAGGTAGGCAAAGTAGACAGAGCGAGATGCAGCCTCCAACAAAAACTCCTCCACAGCTTTATCAAAGTCCTGTCTTAAGGCTTGCACCAACTGAGGGAGGTAAAATGCCACTTGATCTGGATTAGAGGCAGAGAAGCAACGCATTAAGTACTCTCTCACACTGTGATGTCGTCCTGCAGAGCCACTGATAACAGCAATGGCCTGAGACAAGGGCAAAAGCTCCCAGTTATACAATTGCTGCAATTCTGGTGCATCGCTAGCAATGGCCTTCTCGTTTGCCAACAATGGAACTGCATCTGGGAGGTGATGAAGCTCAGGGTTTTGAGCATTCTGGAGGGTTAAGCTCTGAAGTTGCATTGATACTGACTTTATAAAACCAAATCTATACTGCAGTGCAATAGCAAGCCGAGGAGAGACAGACCAAGCCGTCTTGACAAGCTTCCGCCATGCCTCATTGGAGAGGCCTGAGCCTCCTTGTTGGCTAGCTTGCAGAGGGCTAGCCCATACTGCCAATCTATATACTTCAGTCTTCAATAAATGATGAAGTAATGCTAGTTTATGTTGATCTTGATCTGGCCAAGAAGCCTTCTTGGCAGCCGCACTGAAATCCCTCAAAGCATTTGCAGTTTCAAAAAGCATAGCCGTGCTGTTTTCATGACAGCCTGGGGGTGATGCAAACCAGTGGAATGCCGCTTGGATCGTCAATTCGTAAACTTTGCTACTGCCTGTCTGCTCGCTGTACGATAGACCCAGGTGCAGCAACCTGAAATACGCACCAGCAGCTGCAGGGTGTATGCAAAGAGCCTCCACATCTGACAAAGACTCTGTCAACAATCGCTCAAAGTCATGTGTCCCATGAACCTTGGCACTTGAAATGTCGCCTTGGAAAGATTGCAAAATTTCAATAAAAAACCGTATCCAAACATGATGGCACTTCAATTCCTGTGCCAACTTCCTGAGTTGGAATCCTAGAGGATTTTGTCGGGGCTGCATCACTTGAAAGATACCCTGTTTCTTTGATTTGGTACCAAGCCAGGCATCCACCAAATGTGCAATCAACATGAGCTGCGTGGATGGTTGGGAGGCCGCCCATACCCAGTGCCACGTTAAAGCTGCTGCATCCACAAATCCTGGGTTGAACTGTTTGGCAGCTGCCCAACAAATCAACTTCAATAGATCGTCAGCAGCTGGGGTGTTGGGAATTTGAACCAGTGCTGCAGCTGCTAGAAACTGACAATCTGATGCTACCCGCTCAGGTGCTTCTGTAGCGAGGGCCCCCAACAGTTGAGCTGCGCATTTCTTGCAGGCAACAGTCCCAGACAAGCCTTGTATGTCGGTCATGCCAGCCACTCTACCCACAAAATGCAGCTTGTTTCCCCAAACAGGCAGACCTTTCATGGTACCATCCAAATAATGCATTCGGGATTTGGCTCGCGATGCTTTGATGGCCTGAAAGATGTCAGGTGCATAGTGCGCTACGATGTCTGACTCAGGACCTCGAGCTGCTGTCAGCTTCCTCACATGTTCGACCAGTGCAGCTTCAGTAGCATTGGGCGCTGCCTCTGCTGCCTGTGCAACCACTCTGAGCATCCACAATCTTGCTGGTTTTGCAGAGCTCTCATCTCGGGTGGACCTAATCTCCTCTTCAAAAATAGCTTCAAGCATGGCGCCTAAAACTGATGGTTTATACCTCAATGATGGAAATTTGCCCAGCAACCTGTCCAGAAAACGATCTGCTATAGTAGGCACGTCCGTATTGCGCCCACTGGCCACTAGGGCTCCAGCCAGCACTGCAGCCAATTGTTCTGCAGCCTCCTGCATTGCATCCAGGTCATTTGAGGCAACATCTGAGCGAAAAGACATTCTTTCAGTATACAGTTCAAACGCTTTTTGAGTTACTCTTTTAAGGTATGGGTACTCTGGATGATCTGGCATGCTGAGGCTAAGGTAGAGTAGAGGGGGTGATAGAGGGCACGTCGAGTCCAGTTGACTGCAAGATTCAAATGCTGAGAATGTGGCCATGCATAGTGCTTTGTATGAAACACTCAACACATGGGCGCCCATGGCTTCTGGCAGAATACCTAATGTTTTCCCAGCCCCTCCTAACAATAATGTGCCCAACAAGAGTGACAGCTGAGTTTCAGATGCAATACTTCCAAGCTTAAGTAAACGAGCAGAATACTCAGCACGGAGTTTTTCAACCAAGACCTCTGTTTTCTGTTCTTCTGCACCGAGCATGAGTAATGGGGTTGCCACCGCGATCCTGCCAAGAGCACTCTGCCAATTCTTGGGCCATGTCATGGACTCCCGGAAACCACCAAAATCATATATCCCACAATAGAGCCAAAGATTCCTATGCAATCTTCTGATTTCTAGGTCTCTGTCTTGTAACTGCAGGAGAGCTTCCAGCGTCATATCCAGGGTAGATGCAGTAGACGCCCTGCTGGTACGATGACGATGACTATGATTATGATTGAGACTATTGGCTTCTGCCAGAGCATGGTTCTCAATGGCCCCAGAGGGAGCAGGGGTCAGATCGGATACATCAACACTCACACATCCGAGGGCTGGCAGCAGTGCACCCAGATCCATCACATATGAGTTGTTAGGCAACAAAAGGGCAAAATCAGAAAAAAGAGTCAACATCCTCACCCTCAAATCGTTTCTGTAAAACTTTTTGGCATTCCCCACACCTGAAGCCATATACAGGAGGGCAGCTGCCAAAGCCCCAGAACAACGACCGACTATTGAGATCCTTTCGGCAGGCGAAACGTCTGAGCCATACAGCAATGCCTTACTGATGCCAAATTTTGGATATTTGTACAGCTTTACGAGAAGATCAACAACCCTGGAATACACTTTCTTTTGATCAGCTACAGCAGAGACAGCACCTATAGCTGCCATTGCATGGATGGTCACTGCATACACTTCAACATTTTTTGTGTGTGCATCACTGGCCACAAATCCTGGCAGTATGTCGGTGAAAAATGTCATTGTGAGGTCAGCCAACTCTGGATCTCCTTCTGTAATAGCAACAAGACGTGAAAGGATTAAAGACAGTATTTGCTCCTCTCCTGCAGCAATTGCCAGTGGTGCAAAGGCACTCTGAACTCCTTGCCGCTGATGTCGCCAAGCAGATGCTAGTGTGGCTGCTGTCACTTCTACAGCTCCGCGGACCAGCTGGTAGGCAGGAGCTTTATTTTGACTGTTTCCTTCCGTGAGATCTTCCAACACATCCCACAACCATAGATCTGATATCCTTTCCATGCATTGTACATCCTTGCTATTGCTGCCGGCATCAAATTCTGACTCTGCTAGCTGAGCACATGCCACCACTATGTCTTGCAGGCGCAAAAGGATGTCCATGAGGAACAGTTGCCTGGTTGAAATCTGGGATAGTACAAGGACTCCTACTGCCTCCATGAGCCCAATAGCATATCTAATGAGCAACGAAGACGATGGGTCTTGAACAGTGAGTGCATGCGCTACTCCAATGCAGCTTTCAGTTAGACCCAGAATGCATTCTAGGACCTCAACTGACTCTGATGGCAGAGCGGTAGAAGATGCAGTGATGGCCAATCTTCTGACCTCCTTGGGAGTCTTTGGATCCGACAATGGCGACTTTTGCACATCGTCGGAATCAGGAAGGAGAGGTTTCAAGGCTCGGGTCAAGGCATCGCAAGCACTAGTTGCATTCACGATCTCGTTGCAAACTGAATCTTTGCCTAGGTTCCTTGGACTTACGATAGTTTTGATTTCATCAGTAGCAACTCGACGACCAGAGCTCAACATATTTGTGGCATTGATCACTTGGCCTTCGATGAAGTCATAGTTCTAAACCCGTTTCCTTTAAAGTCGCAAATTGCAATTTTGCTCAGTGGCAGTGTAAATAAAAGTCGTAGCGTTGCAATATTCTTCTTTGTACAGATAGCCTATATATAATTGCCTAGGAATGGAGGAAAAAGTTGAACGTTATAATACTAGCAATATTCCTCTCACAAGGGATAGAGGCCCTTCTTCCTTGATCAAATAACCCAATATGTACTTTCAAGCTTAGCAGCCGGTATTGATATGTTAAATGCAGCAAATATCCAGCAACTGTCCGACGGCATCTTGTTAAAAATCTTCGAGTCTGTACGCTTTCAAGATAAGCTACTTCTTTTGCTAGTATGTAAAAAATGGAGAGAACTCCTGGAATCGCCTGCATCAGGGGCACTATGGCGAGAGGTTGAAGTGAACACATTGCTCCCCGAGGAGGCTCACCTACTTCCAGGCCTCTACGCATTCTTTGTGCGACACTCGAAGCATGTACAAGACTTGCGCATAGATATTTCAGACACAACAATGTGGACAGTTCTGCACATAGTTCTGGGCATGGTGGGGCCGAATCTGTCATCCCTTGCCTGCACAACAAATTATAGAATCAGTCAAACAGATGATGACAGCTGGGTAGAGTATGAGGAGGCCATGAACGCTGGCCTCTTTAAAATGGACTGGGCGTATGTGACTCCGAATTTGACTTCATTGCGCACTATAGCAGTTGAATTGCAATTGCATCTTCTTCAAGATCGGCTGACGTCGCTTCATCTGGAGAATTGCAGCGAGTATAGCACCGGGTCTGTCCAACCCAGGATTCAAGACAACATAGAAAAGGCTGCCAGATGTAAAAACGTGCAGGTCTTGAGTTTGAACCGCTTAGATCAAAGGCTTGTGAGGGTGTCTGAGGGATATGCTGATTTGAGTCCTCTGAAGAATTTAAAATTTCTTCAGAGTTTGGAAATGTCCGAGTACCGTGGGCATAGCCTGCCAAATGGACTGTCCACGTTGACTGGATTGACAAGTCTGACGATCAACTATTCCCCAGGGCTGGGACTCTCAGATCGACACTCGCAAGACGTACAACAGCCTGAAAGGTTAGCAGCTTTGTCTTGTCTAAGACGTCTTGTCAGGTTGGAGATGAGAGACTGTCAGCTTCCCGGAATTCCTGAAAGCATTAGAGATTTGACATCTCTACGATTCCTGATGTTAGGCTACAATAGGTTTATTGGAACCGACATAATACCTAGAGGCCCTTATTTGGAGAATCTACAGATGTTGGCAATGAGTGATTGCATAAAGGAAATGGATTTTGACATTGATGCTTTGACCCACTCGCTGAGGGGAGCTCAGGAACTGAGAGTGCTGAGGATCATGAGGAATTGGGGTTTGGTATTGCCTACAAATAACGTGGCAGTTCTACTTCAAGGTAAACCACACTTTAAAAAATTGGAATACTCTGAAGATATGGCATTAGACTCTGATTTTGCAGAGAAATTGGAGCGACTCTTCCCAGGGGTCGTGTTCAAAGCTGTGGATTGAAGATTTTGTGCGCTGCCCTGGGAAGCACAGCATGCGAGCCATGTCGACTGTTCAACAGTGCGAACGTCGCACCACCAGGACATGTGCGGTGTTGCACATTTTCAAAATCTGATATAAAATGTAATCGACTTATAATTTTTAGCTAATAGTTTGATAACTGACATCCCTCTATTGTTCACAAGGCTTTGTTGCTTGAACAATATGACTCGTTTGACTGTAGCAAAAGTCAAAGAATGGTGGGGCAGGGTGTCTTCCAAGCCAGCCAATGTCGCTGCTTTCTGCATCATAATCTTTTCCCTTGGTGTGCTTTTGATGGTTTTGCCTGCTGAATTGATTACCTTTGAGCCTCCATCACAAGCAGAAATCCAGTTGGAAACCACATTTGCCAGCATGAGCTCGCAAGGGTGGCTTTGTCTTGCACTGGTTCTATTTGCATTCATTTTGTTGATATTCGACATTGTGGGAGCAGATTTAGCCATGAACTTGACGCTGGCTCTTACTGTTATTCTTAAAATCATCACCATCAAGAGCGCCCTTGCTGGGTTTGCTAACCAGGGATTGCTTACTGTGGTGACACTGTTCATGGTTGCACAGGGCATTACATCTACCGGAGGAGCTGAATGGATAATTGGGAAGTTGTTGGGAGCTCCAAAAGGTAGATGAAAGCTTATTATTCCAAAAACAATTTAACATTCTTATCTGACGCCTCTTGTCCATTGCAGACATAATGTTGGCTCAAATCAGAATGTGCTTGGTGACAGCAGTCTTTTCATCATTTGTCAATGACACCCCCGTCTATTGCATCATGCTTCCTATAGTCTTAACATGGGCAGCAAGAGCAAGATACCCGCTCAAACAGCTGTTGATACCCTTGTCATACTGTGCCTTGCTTGGCGGCATCAACACCTCCATCGGTACTTCTACCAATCTTGTTGTGACTGGTCAATTTGAGGAGAGAGTTCTTGATCCAGCAAGTGAATACTACCAGCCTGGTCTCTCCCCCATTCAATTGTTTGGCCTCACTCCATACGGGCTGCCAAACACCATCTGGGGCATTATCTACATCATGCTGGCAGCTCCATTCCTCTTGCCTGAGGGAGCTGGCAAAAGATTGTACCGAAGGTATCAGCCAAAGTCTTTCAGGAAGACCAAAAACAGGGGAGACGCGATCGACTTGGGGGCTGAATTCTTAGTGGGTCTTCAGGCAGCTGACGACTCCCCAGTGGTTGGCAGAAGCATCGAAGATGCTGGACTACGCCACTTGGACGGACAATTTCTGGTGTCTGTCCGAAGGGGTGAGAAAGTGTATCATGCTGTTGGGCCTGAATTTGTCATCCAAGCTGGAGACATTCTGTTCTTTGCTGGAGTACCGGATGGTTTGGATGATCTCGCATTGCAGTACGGATTGCTGCCATTCAGTGATGCATTGGAGCAAATCGGTGAAGAAGATGTGCCCGGCCTTAAGACTGGATTTGGGGTCGAACACATTGGAGTTCCAAAGGCTCCAACCCGGCGCCTGTCCTCCTCAGCTCTTCCAGGTAACCCCCAGCTGGAGCTTGTTGAAGCACACATCAAAAAGAGCGCTCCCATAGTTGGCCAGTCCATCAAAGAGGTTGGCTTTCGCTCTAGATTTCATGCTGCTGTCATCTCTATCAAACGCAAGGGGGTTCCCATCGTCTACAGTGCTCCTATCGGGGAGGAAATTTTGGAGGCCGGAGATGAGCTTTTACTTGATGTAGCCCCCCAATTCTGGACAGCTCCAGAAGTCAATGAGAATTTTGCAAACATTGGCCCCAGTGGTCAGGTGAGGACAAATAATGAGCTCATGTTGGCTATGCGAGTTGTCGGGGCGCCGACCTCCGGCAAGACTGTGAATCAAGCTGGCCTGCGTCAGCTTCCGGCAGCATTTTTGGTGTCGATTACTAGGAAAGGAGAGATAATACATGCAGTCTCTCCAGATGAGGTCCTCCAAAAGGGAGACATCCTTTGGTTTGCTGGATCCGTTGGCTCTGTCCGCTTCATACGGAACACTCCAGGGCTTGTCCCCCTCGCAAACAAGCACGCATCCAGTCTGAAGAATACCTCGATTGTTGAACGCCGCCTTGTCCAAGCGATAGTTGACCCAGCTTCACCGTTGATTGGAAAGACCCCTAAAGAGGTTTTGTTCAGGGAGCAATTCAATGCTGCCATCATTGCTATTGGGAGAAAGGGTGAACGATTGCATGCAAAGCCAGGAGATGTTGTTTTGACGTCTGGAGACATCCTTTTGCTCGATACTGGTGCAGCATTTGCTCAACTACACGCTGACAGTCGCTTCTTCAGCATTGTGATCGAGATGGAGAATAGCAACCCACCTCGTTTCTTACACACTTTCATTGCAATTGGAGCTGTTGCCGCAGCTTTTATCCTGTACGCTCTGGAGATCTTTGACATATTGCTGGGGGCTGCGGTGGTCGTTGCAATCATGCTTCTGACTGGATGCATGAGTCCCAATCAAGCCCGGAAAGCCATCAAATGGGATGTCTACTTGATGATTGCTGGTAGTTTTGGTGTGAGTGCTGCTATGGAGCAATCTGGGGCTGCTGCTGCTATTGCTAATGGAGTTGTTTCCATCGGTCAAAATGCCGGCGGGGATACTTTTGTCATCGCAGCCATCTATATTGCAACTACTCTTATGTCTCAGGTCATCAGCAATAACTCTGCTGCTGCCCTGGTCTTCCCTATCGCTGCCACCATTTCCAAGAATTATGGCATTGATATCTACATTCTTTCATACGCTGTCATGCTGGGTGCTTCCAGCGTATTCATGAGTAGTTTTGGCTACCAAACAAATTTGATGGCATTGGCTCAAGGCGGTTACAGCAGTATGGACTTTTTAAAGATGGGTTCCCCCATGCAAATTGTCCTAGCTGTTGTCTCTATTGTCACGTTGGCATTAGGAACTGGGCAATGGCACATCATGTGGATCATTACAGGAGTCAGTGGTGGAGTGATTTTGGGTGCACCTCAGGTGATGGATTTTGTTGCCTCTGCAAAGAATAAGAAGAAGCTGAAACACGTCAGTTAAAAAGATTCATCCTTGTTATGTATACCCCGCTTCAAGTCAGTGGAATTGGCTTGTAGATCTTATGCTGGCACCTCGAGCGCTGTGGATGCTTCTGAATCTTTCTTTTTATATTATAACAACAGTTCCAGTGCAGAGTGTACTGGTGAGCAAATTGAGTTTTTCTTCTTCTTCGGGGTACTTGTAACACTTGATCATAAAATTTACAGTAATCTATCAAACAAGTAAGAAACAAAAATTAAATTTACAAACCTCTAAAACTGCATACTAAATCCACAACTAGCAAAAGAAAGAAAATAGTTTGCATTAGCACAGCATCAACTGCTCTGAGAGGTTGTTGTCGTTGTTGTTGTTGTCAAAGATGCCTCATGGACAGACACAACAGTTGAGCCCTCTGGAAATAGTGTATTCGGTGGTGCCAAGACCATATACAATTGCAACTGTGAAGCTTGCATTTGAGATGGAAGGCACTTCTGCAGTGCTTCACTTGCAATGAACTGAGGAACTGCACCTGAAGGTGCAGGTTCGTATGGAGATGCAGTTGTCATAGTAGAATTGGAAGTGTTCTTAGATCGTCGTTGGCTATTGTAACGCTCTAAACTCTCTCGGCAAGATCGCCGTGTACCATCGAAAGCAGACAGCTCGTGTGCAGTTGCGCAGCGTTGGCAGAACCGACTCAGTTTTCCTTCGAGCTTGAAACATTCTGCTTTAGCGTGAGTAGTGCAAATATGGTTGCGCAGATTGTAAAAAGGCAGGTTCGCACTACGAAGATCTATGTGGCAATTCTCTGCCATGCAATGGTTCTTCTTGAAAAGGGACTTTGACTTGGGTTTCTTCAGTGAGTTGGAAACTTCTTGGACTCCAACCGGCATCGAAGCTATCATATCTACCCCAGCTGTCCCCAAAGCTTCTGCTTTAGGCCCTACAAAATTCAATGGTAGAGGGAGCTCCGAGGCTCCTGGTACACTTGCCCCACTTGAGGCTGTCAATAAGTGTTGGGAGAGTTGATGCTCGTCCCATTCTCTAATCAAGCCTTCCAGGTCGCAGTCAGCCAGGGGCACATCAAACTGAAAAGGAGCTTCTTCCAGCTCTGCGAGAAAAGGAAATTCCAACATGTTTTGGTGTACAGGACACCCTAATTCGCTTGACAAGTATTTGCTTACAACGGCAGCAGCTCAAATTATGTGAACGCGACGTGCATGGGGCTACTATCGACGGGAGCGCTTCCCTCCATTTCGTGGGCTTCTCTCACATGCCAGCACTTGGTTCACATTGGTAGGAGCTGTCTCATTCTCACCTCTCACACCTTCTTCCTTTTTGGTCCTGGCTTCCTTTTCTTTTTCTCGATAGGAGCCTCAGGTTTAGCCCTGTCATTCAGATTTCGTTTCTTCCTCTCGCCTCCAGCAATAGATGGGCCATCCTCCCTCAGCATGATTTCCTCCTTCTCAATGCCAGCTATCCCAGCCACTGCTTTTTGTAGCCTTTTAGATTTTATTTTTGCAAACCTCTGCTTGGCTACAAGAAATGAATCTAATGTGGTTTGAGTCGTCCTATCATCAAATGCTTTAACTACAGGGAGTAGCAGCTCGTCTGACTTTGATGCTTGCCAGCCAAAATGGGCCATACAAAACTCCCTCAACATTTCCAAGTCAGGTCTGCCAAAAGTGAATTTTTCCTTGTTAAGGTCAAGGCGAGGCCTTTTATATGCCTCTATGACTGCTTCACTTGGAAAACCTGCTGGTAGTTCCCAATTCTTCCGGACTCCCTGGTGTTTTTTCTTAAACTCCTTCTGATATGCTGTTCCATCCGGCTCTTGCGTGTTTGAAGTCATTCCGGCAAGCGACAGTATCTGTTCATCAGGTCCCTCTAGCCAACCTTTAAAGTGCTTTAAACCACATTGCCCAGAGAAAGCATGAACAACTTCCACTGCATTCACTATCCCAACACCAGCCACACCTTCGGTGTAGTCACTGCCCAATAGCAGTGCCAGATAAATAAGTTTCTCTCTGTCCAAACCCAACTCACTGTCTATGTCACTCGACCTATACTCTTCCACATACTTCTTACCGTCAAATATGTTTCTCAGAACTCTCTTGGCTCCAAATAAAAAGGCATCATTATCATCCGTAATAACCCCATCCACCAACCCATTCACATCCAGCCACGCACATTGGGCCTCAGCTTCTGAAGGAGCAATGATGAATGGGATGCCAAATAGAGTTAGCAATTCCTGAACTTCTTGATACATTTCTGATGTGGGGGCATCTGCAGCTCCTTTGGCAGCTCGCATCGTTGTCTTCAATATACTTTCTTCTTCTCGCAATGAAGACATGGAGGGAAATTCCATTTCCTGTTGAATCCCTTTTCTCAGGCCTGGACTCTTTGTTGTCTTGAGCTCAGACGGTATCCCTACAATGTTGGTGGTGTTAGGGTTTTGAATCCCTTTGATGGCTTCATCTATCGGAGATCCCGACAAAGATTTATTTTTCTTCTTCTCTTTATGATGATGCACCACATTCAAATCTTCTCTTTCGTCTTGGGCTGATCGTCTGCTATCGTCGCCTGCTAGATTTACGATGTCTATTGCTTCCTCACTATTCACAGGTTCACTGCTTGACAGAATAGGGAGGGCAAGGGGTGGAGCTGGGGTCGGTGCATGCGATCTCATTTCTTCCCCAGCCGCTAGGCCCCTGCATCTTTCGAGACCTTCTTCTTGCTCTATGAGAGAATGATGATGAGACACGTCGGTGACATCCGCCTGCACTCCATCGGGTATGGATTTTAGAGAACGTAGATTCCCTGTTGCCACCACTTGAGTTTGCTTCTCAGCAGCAACACTCGCCAACATTTCAGACACATTCCCATTCAGCAAACTTTCCAACCTGACCGCAGACTGCTCATTGATGATAGCCGCAACGTCTGACGCCTGTGTTTGGAACTGTTGATGAGCAGATGCAGCAAGTTTTAATATAATCTCCCCTACATCATCAGCATCTGCAGTCACATTCTCACCCTTATCACAACCAGTCATCTTCAATATTCCCTCGGTCTCTTTGTTGAAGAGGCTGCGACGTATTGCTTCCTGTAACTGCGCATCCTCGTCTTCCTCCGCTATGCTTACAGGTTTTGGCGGTGGCTTCTTTTCCTCTGAATCACCCCATTCCCCTAGCTTCCTGCCCATCTGAAAACCATGGCTAAGACTCCAATATTTCTGCCTTTGAGCTGCTCGCTCCCTCCAATGCTGTGTCTGCTGCTGACTTTGAGGAGTCAGCTTCTCCTCTTCTACATCCTCCCACTCAAATTCTTCAGCCTCTTCAATTCCTTCCAGTTCATTATTGTTGATTTCAAAAGATACTTTCAATACTCCAGGTTTAACAGGGCTTTTCTGTAAAACAGATTTTTCATATTGCTGCTCACTCGGTTCTTCTAACATCTGGACATCAACTCCATCTTGATGTAGGACATATTCGCGCTCGGCATCGGCAGCCAACCGACGAGCGCCTCCCACTCCAGCAGCTGCGTTCATTTGATCTTTTATACTATTCAGCCTTCTTCTCAAATTGGAAGCTTTTAGGTATTGCTGCAGCTGGAAGTTTGAAAAAGACTCTGGTTTTGCAGCATACGATTCAAAGTGTTCCCTGTTTGCCACCGTTTGCCGCTCTCGAGCCTTTAACATGAGTTCCAACTGTAAAGATGGCGGTAGAGTTGCCATTACATCAGCATTCAGATCCCCTGTGTCCTCTGGTAATATAGGCTCGAGGTCATCTGAGTTTGAAGAAGACTCTAGTTGGGCTGCTTGTATGGCATCTGATTCCCAATTCTCCCGCGTCATGACTGCCTTGTTGTCCTGAGAAAGTAGAAATGAATCTTTTTCTATGGCCGATATATCAATGCATTCTTGTTCTTCTTCTATTAATTGATCCATGGCGAGTGTCGTCGTCTGCTGCAAGGCATGTTGTTTCAATTGGTTGAGTAGGAGCTTTTCTGCAGCCTTTCGAACACGGATAGTCTGTTGTTCTCGCCTCCTTTGTCTGGCAATGGCAGTTGAACGCTTGAGTACTGGAGCTGTACCATCGAACACAAATACAGGGAGTATCCTATGGAATAGCAGCTTGCATATGCGGCGAAAAAACCCAAGCAAATGAGCATTCCGGATGAGTTCTCCTTGGGAGTCGCGCATCGCCTTTAGAAACTGATACAACCAACCAGAGGCATCCACAGCAAGCCTTTGGTTTCTTAAAGCCTCTACGGATATACGTCTTCCACAAGGTTCCAACAGCGTCCAAAGAGACTTCACACCCATGCTGCTTTCTTCGATTCGACGTGATCAGATTCAAGACCGCAATCTCATCCTAAGCACAGCTTCTTCTACACGCGTCTTGACTGCTGTATTACACATTAATTATTGGTTAGAAAATATGAAACATATGTCTAACGGAGTAAAGGTCCAACCCTGTTAGCAAAGAGTTCACTGAGGAGTCGCTGTGCCTCAGGAGGCACAGACTCACAGCTTATCAGAGATGTTAGCAGTGGAAACAGCTCCTTGAGAGCGCCCTTGAATGCCCCATCACTCAACCCTTCTAACGCCCTGAGTGCTGCCACTGCTACTGGAGCAAGTGCAGCCCCTTCTTCTCTGTGAGAAGCAAATGATTCTTCATTTAAAGATATCGCTATGCTTTGCCTCTCAAATCTCTCCAGACAACTAATGCACAATGCAACTACTCTGTTTTCTGCATCACATGAACTTTTCATCGAGGCAGATCCACATTTTAGCACCTTAAGCAATGCCCCAAGGTATGACTGGGCAGCCTCTACCTCCAAAGTCAGCAACGGCGGGTCAGCCAGCGACTTCTCAGAGGCAACTTTATCAGCTGCCTGAGCCATCTGCAAAGAGTGCCTCAATCCAATGTCTGCATCTACAACAGCAGCATGCGCTGCTATGTGTTTCATTGCATCAAGTAGGGCTCGTGCCGCCTCGTCATGAATAGTTTCTACTTGACCAGCAAAAATCTCAGCACAGGCTTGTACCAGCAGCAGATGCACGCTTGCTTTGATGTGCATCTCCCCCATGCGACGGGCCCCAGCACCTTCACCTAGGGACCAAGAAACGCCACCCTCAGTTCTTTTTTCCATTCTCAAACGGACAAGCTCTGCAACATTCGGACATGTGTCTCTAGTAGCGCTTGCAATGGCTGCTACGTATTGGAGCCATTGCTCCTTGTTGAACGTCGGCCCAGCAGCATAAGCAAGACGGGCTAAAGCAGCCACCCCAACGCCAGCTAAGGATTTGTGCTGTCGTCGCACAAAGCCGCCAAGCAGGTGCAACACTTTCTTCAATAAAAGGGGGACTTGCTGTTGGTAGAGAGCCACCAGATCGACTATGTGCGCTAATGTAGACGTGCATGTCTCATAGAGCCATGCATCAGCAGCATCCCTTCGCCTGTCATCGGTGAAAGTTGTAGTGTCCGTAACCTCTGCTCTCACATGATCAAATATTGGCAGCAGCACAGAGTCAAAGATTCTCACCCAAAAAGTAGCAGAAAAGGATGAGCCATGGAACTTGAGGATGTCAAACAGCACTTCCAGGCTCCCCCTCCTAATTTCTGGGCGGGGATCAAACGTCAGCTCTGACAGACCGGCCAGCAATGGAAACCAAAAATACATGTGCTCGTCCTTATCTGTGAACCTGATTGCACCATTCTGCTCTTCCAAAGGAGCACACGCTTTCTGTTCCGCCATTTCTTCTTTGTAACCCCGGGGCCGAATACGATGCGCGTTTGGGTTGTACGCGGACTCAGCGGCGCCCTCAGGAAGCTCAGTCACCTCACGAATCCCTCCTTCTGCCAGTTGTAAAGCACAGAATCTTATAAAAGCTATTGCATTCAACGAAACATCCAGTGAGTGGGGATTATTTGTGAAAGCCACCAGACAATTCACTGCATCAGTAAATGTGGTGGCTTCTGTCTCCGTGATGTGATCAAAATGCTCCCTCACAATTCTTTCAATGGTGTCAAAAGCGAGCCTGACAATGGCTGGGGACTCATCCCCAGCAGCAGCCGTGAAAACCATAAACATACTCTTCCAACCACTCTTGATATTTTCCACTCGAGATAATATCATCTGGGAACAACACCTGATGATCAACTCCCTAATCTCAGGCGCCTTGGCCCTCCTGACTACCACCACAAATGGCCTTAGAAAATCATTCTGGAATGTGTAGTTGGCAAGCTCATCCCTTTCTAAGAATTTCATTGCCAGCTGTCTCAATGAGTCAACTGCATACATTGCTATGCCTAAATTTTCATGGCAACCCACTTCAATGAAGAAATCTGACAGCACTGCCCAGATCTTACTCCAAACCAGCCTAATTCTGCTCATGTTGAAATGGGCAAGCTCTACAATTTTTGTCAAACTAAATACCCGTGGTGTGGACACGGATCGGAGTTCTTCTCGGCTGATCATGCACAGCGTAGACACAAATTCAACGACAGCATCAGCATCGAGTCTGCTTGAATCCACAAACAACCTGTTGAGTTCCAACGCATCTATGCTCTGCAGTACATCTAAGGGGGGTAGCCCACCTGTTGCTTTGATGGCCCCAGCATGTAAACCCATGTCATGCACACTGCTGACAGAATCTCTTGCAATGGCTGCCTTGCTAGGGGTGCGATGCTGCTGCTTGCCCAGAGTGGCCGCTTGAGAAGAGGAGGAATCGGGTGGTGCTGGCATTGCAAACAAGAAAGCATCACTGGGAAGTCCCGCACTCACTTGAGTGAGCAGCTCCCATCTGGACACACATCTCAAAACATCCTGCCAGCCATCCCCTAGTTGATTGCCCACAGAGTCTGCTACAGTCAGAAGAGCTCTGAAAGCCTCAGCATTCTTTCTGCGCATGCCACCAGGGGAGTGCAGCATGGTAAACCTGGCCAATGAAGAAACAAACGTCGATCTCAAAATGCCCATATTCAGGGCTGATGTCAAGCGAATGGCAGCAACGAAGCCTTGAAGACACAGGACAGCAAAGGCAGGGTCGTCCATTTCTTCAAAGATAGTGCTCAGGGCACCCAACACAGGTGCCCACGCAACATTCAGCATCGGTCTTACCGCTTCGGCATCTTTTGCCTCAAAGAAAGTGGCACCTTTGGCCTTTTCTCTCAACCTCTCATGTGTATTCCTCACCGCCTCATCATCTGGTTCATTGCTTGCAATGTGTTGCCGCCCAGGAATCAAATTAGCAATGGTATCGAGCCATCCAGCAGCAGCGACTTGTTTTGCCCCCCTGCCCCCCATGGTGCCGCTCTCATCATCCTTCATTTTGATTTCATTCAGAACAATGCGATCGTATAACGACTCCATGAAATCTCCAGGCAAATCTCCACCATCATTGATCCCCCGGTTATTCCTCAGAAAGTCTGGCTTGGTCATTTTATTCTTTACTCCTGGATTATGGGCATCTGTATTCAGCATGATCACACTATATGCCAGTACATATGCCACATCTGCGGATTTGAAGGTCTCGGGATTGCAGGACAAAAATCTTTCTGCAAACTTTTCCATCAACCGATCAATCTTCTGAGCTTCCCCGGGCAATCGAAATCCTTCCAAAAATTTTCTGATGGCATTATCGAATTCCAAATCTGTGAATTCAATAGAGTCCACATACGAGTGCATGACTTTCAGGTTAAACTCCTCCCTCTCACCTAGGTAGTCACCCACAAGTGCCTTGTCAAGGCCCCGTGTCTGAGCTAAGAAATTGGCAACGTCCTTGGCCGATGCGCCTATTAATTTGTGTTGTTGTAAAAACTCTATCCCTTTCTTGGGCTTCTGATTGAAAAGGTACACACCTTCCTCAAAAGCACGTTTGAACGCTTTCCAGCTCTCTAGTAGCTCTCCTTGGCGCCTATCAATTTCATCTCCCAAATTTGGAGGCTTTGCAGCATCAGCAGTGTCACCTGCTGCTAAAGACTTCATCCAGTTTGACTTTTGCTCATCCTCTAAACCCAATCCAGCTGGCGCTTTGACCATGAAAGTTGAAGAGGCGGTGGAGTCCTCCCCAGCATGCTTTTGTGGACTTGCTGCAGCAGCAGCAATATCAATCTTATTCACTGACACCTGTCGATCCGTCGTCATGACTACGTTCCAATCTGTCATCGACCTTAAACAGCTCACTAGGCAGCTCAACGCTTCATACCTCATAATTTGCTCCTCCTCAGGGGTCATTCCCAGCAACTCCGAAGCAGATGATCCTCGGCCCTGGGAGATTCTAACCAGGGCTATCACAGACCTTTCGAACAAGTTGGCACCCTCTAAATCACAATCATAATTAACAAATATGTCGACTAAAAGTTGTCCGTCTTCGCAAATGACTTGCAGACAACGAAGCACAACTGCCTTGGCACCCGCATCTACAGGGGCTGCAGTCCCAGTCATAGAGGTGGCGTTCGGGGTTGCTCCTGTGACTGGTGCTTCAATTGCTCTCAACAGGATTGCAGCATAAAATACACCTATCTCAGCCTTTAAAGCCTTTCTGAATCCCAAAAGGAGGGTCAAGAAAATGGAAGCACACAGTCTTTGCACTTGTGGCACACTAGACGATGCATTTTTTAGGAGTGACAGGCAAAGGTACTGCCTGATTGCAGACATAAACTTCTGACTAGATTGGAATATTGGCCCACTGTTATCCAATAATAATTTGAGAAGCTGCAGTGCCAATGCTTTCCCCCGTATTGTCGTCAATTCACTTCCGGGGACGCTGTCCATGCTACGGATGCTCAATTTGCAGAGAGCTCTAAAAACAAGGAAGGCGTCTTTCTGTAATGTTGCAGAAACTCCAGAACCCCATTTTTCTTGAGTGCTAGAAGACATCTCATGAAGTACTGTGCTAGAAGCTGCTGAAGATGCTGGGGGGGACACCCTCTCTTCAGTCTTATTTGGGTTTTCTCTCCAGTCTATGTGTTGCCTATCGGTAGGGTCACTAGCGTCTGCAACCATCGCAGCCTCTGAAACAACATCCCCCTGAGCACGATGGTCAAAGGCATCATCCAGACTTTGAGTGATGCCTTCCGATACTTGACCCCATGGGTCTACAGTTGTGATGACCTCATGCAAGAATTGCTGGACAAATGCCGACATATTGGATGTGTCCGTAGGGGGCAGACCCAATGCGTCGGACACGACAATGGCGGGCGGCACTATTTGCTCACTGCCAGCTTCCATGCGCTGAAAGACTACACCCATTGTCTGTGTAAGTGCTGCTTTTGATGTTGTTTGATTTACTTCGGACCGGCTTGTGAGAAAGATCTGATAAAATGACCGGACAATAAGGAGGAGCGCCTGACCATGGACGTGAAGCCTGGGGGAGGTAACTGCTGTGAGTAGAGTCTTCAACAACCGCAGCTCCACTGCTTCGTCACCTGAATCGTCACATTTCATGCAGAGTTCCAGCGCTTGGGCTTGTGGAGGCTGTGCAGCAAATTCTGGAGCTCTGGCTACGCTTTCTTCATTCTCTCTACTGTCCTCTCCTTTTTTCGGGGTCAAAATGGAAACTGAGCCTTGTAACAGATTAAATGAGATTAATTTCTGCAGGCAATCCAGAACAAGCTCCAGTATTGGAGGCCTGTTAGTATCCACGGCATCTTTCAAAATGAGCATAATCTCCAAGGCCGCGCCATCTGCCAAACCCCCTCGCTTGGAATGAGCCCTGGCTCTTGGAGTTGATGCAGTACTTTGTATATGTCCCTTTTCTAGTCCACTCAGCGACAGGTCAAAGTGTACTGTACCATCTGCATTGGCAGTCATACTTACGAAAACAGAGCTCTTTTCAGGCAATGTCTCCAGCGGTTGAGATGCAGGTTGAGGCAGTGCAGCTTCTTCTGCGGCCAAGAGAACATCGAGTCGTTCCAAAATGCCCTGCCAAGAATCAGTCAACAGTCAAGTGGTGTTCTCTATTAGGGGGAAGTAGAAACAAGCACATACCTGGGCATCTTGTCTCAATTTTGCATACTTTCTGCCAGCTGCATTCTGAACTATTTTTTCAAAGCAAGGTCGGAGCAGAGCTGCTGGCTGGGGCTGAGGCTGAGTCATTGCGAAGATTTATATTTTCTGCGATTATATCAAAGTAAATGAGTTAACGTGTAGCGATGATGAACGGTCAATGCAACCCCGTTTGCCAGGGAACCTGATCACATTGGGGCAGTTGTATACTGAAAAGATCACATACATCAGCAAAATGATCGCCTATAGAAATGTTTTCTCTCCTTGAAAGAAATGCTAGTCAATACAGACCAATTTAAGCACAGTCAGGATGAGATCACCGTCCTGTTCATCGCAGCAGAAAGTTGCCTTCTGGCTGTGCAGAAACTAAAAGTAACAATGCAAATATATATCAGCTTGACAATGAGACACCCCTAAAGAACTATGCTTCCTTTATGTGCTGTATACTGCTTCCAGAGGAGGAGCTTTAAAGCTTTGCAACTGCTCTTCGACATAAAAGAATGATATTAACAACCATTTATTTTGTATTTAGTTCGTAAAACATCTCGAATGCGTAGATGAAAGCCGGAAATGCTGATAAACAAGCCATACGAGAAGTAGGATGTCAGGAGCAGGCAAGTAATCATAGCACGCAGCCTTGTAGAGCCTATAGTCTCCCAGGGTTTATCAATGCGATTGTGCCGTTCACATGCATCCTCACAATTACTTCGACAGGTTTCCGCGGCATATCGGCCCAACAGGACAGCCACTTCAGGAACAAGGAAAAGGACCTGTTGAAGAAGCTGGCCAAAACATTCCCTCCTGAATATTTTCAAAAGCCAGACTTGTCTCGTGTAAATTGGGATGTCATCAAACCGTGGATTGCTACCAGAGTCACAGAACTGTTGTCAGGCGTTGAAGACGACGTGTTGATTGTCTATATCATAGAACAATTAGTGGGGCAGAAGAATGTTGACCCCCGCCTTTTTCAGATAAACCTCACAGGATTTTTGGAGAATAACACACCTATATTTGTTGGAGAGCTTTGGAATCTATTGCTTTCTGCAGCAGAGAATGAAAGTGGGATCCCTCAAGTTTTCCTGGACCAACAAGCGGAGGAACTCCGTCGCAAGCGAGAGGCTGATGTGTTGATGGCAGAGCGGTTACGGCTTGAAAGGGAAAGAAGGAGGGGTAGTCACTATTATGATGACAGGAGAAGGAGAAGTATATCAAGGGAGAAGGGGCCTTCATCGACAGGAAGAAGGGATCACAGATCTAGCAAACAGTACAGAGATGATCATCACCCTGGGAGACGCGAGCGCAATGAGCGCCGAAGTCGTAGTCGTAGTCCTGCTCCCAGTAGAAGCATGACTCGTTCCAGGTCTCCTCGGGACAGAGAAAGGCATGAGTATGGAAGAAGATATACCAGTATACCGAAACGAAAGTCTCCATCATATGAACCTTACAGAGAGTAAGGAGGAGGCCCTTTTAACTACATACAGGCATGCCGCCAATGGTGAACAAACCCCTCTGGAGTATCCAACGTCTCGACTGCCCTCCAATATATCTGACCACCGCCTCTGTGTTGTGTATGTTCGTATCTCAGCCATCTGCCCCATAATCTTTCATCCTCATTGCCATGAGATGATACAGCAGCCTCAAACACCCTTTCCAGCTCGATTTGATCTTTTGATTGCGCCAGTTCAATATCTAAAATCATATGAAAAAAATCAGATCCTGGCGATGGCAGCGGTAACAATCTTCCATAGGCTGCTCTTGAAGAGTTTATACCTTGAGATTGGTATATACTCTTAATTAAAGCTGCTGCAACAGCACCCATGCCACCATGCACACCGCCTTTTGAAGCGCCACATTGCTGCTTTACCATCTCGTTCACCAGTACAGTTGGCACCATATTTGGGTACAGTGCAGCCACAAGTCGGATCGAAACCATCCAAACACCTGTCCGGTCCTCCCTTGGTACACACTCTAATGCCTGTTGTACTGTTCTGACAAAAGGAGGCACCTGCTTTTCAGTGGCACCTTCACTTTCATCAGAGTCACTGGATGATGACTCAGCACCGCCATCATCAGCGCCCGTTTCCACAAGAGCTTCTAGTGTCAACCTTTGCTCCCAAATTTTGGAAGAATGTGGGATTGCCTCACATGCCCATTGAGCAGCTTGTATTGCTTGGCGAGTATCACCAATTCTAAGACAAGCCCTCGGCCACTGCAGGAGCAGTTCTTCATCTTTAAGACCTCTTGACTCTTCAAATAGGCGAAGCGCTCTTCTGTACAAAGCCAACACTCGTGCTTGATCTCTCAGCTCCAATGGTTCTTGCTCCATATTCGTTACTCCTAGTTCTATTAATCTTTCTTCCAAAAATTGTAGCAGACATCTATACATATGAATTGAAGGTGCAACTTCAATGCCTTCTTCATAAACTGCAAGAGCTGACTGCCATGTTTCTTCATCAGTTTTCCCTTCTTCACTGTATCTACGTCTAGCTTTCAAATCCCATGCGAGTGGATTTGTAGGACAGTCCTGCTCTATGCTGTGAAAGATGAGATCTCCAAGTGCTTTCTTGCCAATGAATTGGTAAGGGGCCAATATATCTAAAAATTTCTTCCTGAAAGATATTGTGTCATTGCTCTTGTTTACGCTAACAATAGCATTCTTATAAACAACACCAGCTACGGCTCCCTGCAATACTGCCTCTGCTGCAATATCTTCAGTCATAGTATTGATTCCCAGGATTTTCCTACGCTCTTGCAGGCGCAGAGCATACAGCAACTCCATTCGGAAATACTCATGCCAAAGGCCTGGTGCATCTTTGCACATACGAAGTCCTTGCTGCATAAGCGCACGGGCTGCAACAGCATTTGCATTACGCTCAAATTCCCATGCAGCCGACCTTGCCCAGAGTGCTGGAGATGTCGGATGTAACTGAAGGGCTCGGGCCAGGACTGCACTTGCTTTCTTGCCACTATTGCTCGTCTTGCAGTAGTCCAACCATGCTGCCCATAAACCCAGATCACCTCTGTCTTTCCTAAGTGCCCTTTCAAAGATGAAATGGACGCGTCGTACAAAACACATGTCGGCCAGGGTCGGCTTGCCTTCAATATTGCGTTCCTTTTTGCGGATTACTCGCAATCGCTCCAATCCTTGCTCATACTGAATGTACTTCAGAAAATCTCTTTTCAAGGCAGCCCGTCTCTTCAATGCATACTCAAAGTCTCTCCGTTTGCGTACAATAGACCTTATTTCTAATTTGTTAAAGTATCCTCTTTGCTCCAGATCCTCCAACTCTGGAACCATCTCTTCCATAAGGTACCTGTAGGGAGGGTTGTGTCAATACGTAGCCAAGGCGGCAAGGAAAATGAGAATGAGCAAAAGGTATGTAGAACTTGCCTCACAGTATCAGCCATCTTCAATCAAAGATAAGGGGAAATTCTTTTATATAATTATGCAGCAACTGTAATTTTATCAATCATTTACTAATCAAGAGATGCTACAGGGCAGCGGCATGTCAAATAAACTGCATCATTATCATTTAAAGACCTCACAGAGTAATTCTAATATTGAAAAATATGCAAAATACTGTATGTCCCCACCGTTTAAGCTTCCAGGAGGCCTCCGATTTCATGCACAATTGCAATAAATAATGTCTTTCAAATCTCAGCAATGCTATAATTTTTCTATTACCCATTGAATGACTATAATGGGGGTTCAAAAGTACAGAGGCGCTTTAAATTTCCTCGCACGTTCTCTCGCATCTGCAGCTCAACCGGCTCAGGCTGAATTAGCGACTCCTAGTAATATAGAACCTGCCAGGATAGCTGTAGAAACTTTGAGAAAAAAACTATCTGACGGTACGTCTCTTGTGATCCCTGAAGGAAACCTCTCCAACACACATCTGATCAACCTCTCTCACGGTGTGTCCAGGCCCCGACTTTGGTGACTTCATCGTCGGACAAAATGTACAAAAAGGGTACTCAGTGTATGCGCCCCCTCCCAAAGAGAGAGCCCGCAAGCCAGATTGGTTGAAACGCACAGTTCCAGGAGGGGATAAATACACTGCAATCAAGTCAAAGCTGAGAGAGTTGAAGCTGGCGACTGTATGTGAAGAGGCCCGGTGTCCAAACATTGGTGAATGCTGGGGTGGAGCAGACGGGCATACAGCAACAGCAACCATTATGCTCATGGGAGATACATGCACTCGTGGTTGCAGATTTTGTGCAGTTAAGACATCGAAAGCACCGCCTCCTTTGGATCCGAATGAGCCTGAGAATACTGCCAAAGCAGTGGCTGCTTGGGGAATAGACTATGTAGTACTGACGTCGGTCGATAGAGATGACCTTCCGGATGGTGGTGCAGCTCATATAGCTCTCACAATCTCTAATCTGAAATCTGAAACACAAGGGAAGTTGTTAGTCGAAGCACTTGTACCTGATTTCCAAGGTGATACCACCTGCGTGAGGCAGATTGTAGAGTCTGGTGTAGATGTATATGCCCATAATGTAGAAACAGTTAAACGGTTACAGGGTCAAGTGAGAGATAGGCGAGCTAACTGGACTCAAAGTTTGAGTGTATTGAAAGCTGCCAAAGAATTTGGTGCGAGAGTTACCAAGACGTCCATCATGTTGGGGTGCGGAGAGTCGGCAGACGAGGTTTTGGAGACATTGAAGGAGCTGCGCCAGGCTGGTGTTGATGTCGTGACTCTGGGTCAATACATGAGGCCTACAAAACGACACATGGCTGTAGCTGAGTATGTCACTCCAGAAGCATTTCAAGCTTACCAAAGAATAGCGGAAGATTTGGGTTTCATGTATGCAGCCTCGGGACCCATGGTGCGCTCCAGCTACAGAGCCGGTGAGTTTTACTTGACAAATAAACTGAAAAGCTGATGAGGCCTAGTTCATTTTGTTGCTACAAGCACCATCATCAAACCAAATGCAATTTCATGGTGCACAGCTTCGCTGAATCCAGCATCCATGGCCAATTGTTCTAATTTTCTGCCCTTTGGGAACCTTTGAATGGAGGGCCTGAGGTACTCGTACTCTTCAGAAACACCTCGCTTGGCCGCTTCTGGTACAACTATTCTTTCTAAAAAGAAGGACTGAACTCCATCCACTATGCCATTATCACCCGCATTATTGAAATCTAGTATAGCTACCTTACAACCTTTTTTTAACACCCTGCATAGTTCAGACAATGCTGTTGAAATGGACGTCACATTTCTCAAGCCATAGCCCATGGTAGCCGCATCAAAGCTGGCATCACCAAACGGTAAGGAAAGAGCATCCCCTTGTACCCATTTCATTGAGGGTAATGCGCCTAATAATTTTCTGCGTTCCTCCTCTTTTGAGGCTGCGTAGTCAAGCATCTGGTCGGAGAAGTCTACCGCAGCTACTGAACCCTTTGGACCCACCGCCTCCCCTAACAGGAATGCCAAATCCCCACTCCCGCAACAGACATCTAGCACATTTTCTCCTCTTCTGGCCTTGCTCCATTTCACAGCCATGCGCTTCCAGACCCTGTGGAGGCCAAAACTGAGCTGATCATTCATTTGGTCATAGACGGGAGCGATGGAGGTAAAGAGCTGTTGTCGAGAGGCAGATGCCTTATCAACTGCGAAAAGATCCTCCTCCTCCTCCTCACGAAATGATACTATTGGATCATCATTTAATTTATATCCTTGAGATCTTGCTAGCACCTGCAAGCTAGCCGCATATCTTCTCGGTTGATTGCTTACAATCGGGAGATTTAAGACACCTTCGATGCCGTGACGGGAGCACCCTCGTCCTGAAACCTTCATTGGTACGATTTGAAAATCTAAACGAATTTACTGACATTTGAAAACTGATGCTAATCCATACAGCATTTCAACCACTGACATGCACATTCCGTTCTTCAATCAGATTATGCTTCTGGAGAATACCTTGATACAAAGAAATTAAGGCATGTCCACTGATGCTTAGTTTGTTAACATACCTCATGATACGAGTTTCAAGCCCTAATGACGACTGAAATGGTTGCGCAGGCCAAGGGAGCACTTGGCCTGCTTTTGTAGTTGTCTATGGCGTCGTTTGCTTCTATGAATATCTCCGGATGCAATATCATACTGTGGCAAGTTATTCAATATACTGTAATGTTCTCATCGTTTTGATTATTATTGGTGACATCTTAGAGGGACGTTAGTGTCTGAACTGTGTCCTGTTCTGGAACTCCTGATCGCATTAAAAGAAACCAGGGACCTGTTTCATCGATTAGTTCCCTTTTTGGGCTGTCAAAATAACTTTATGACGATTTTATAATCCCCTGCATAGAAAAGCTTATTTCATCCAAATGGGCTCCTTCTACGGGTCGGCTGCCACCGTCGGGAAGTTAGAGCGTCAATACCTTACAACAAGGCATGAAAAAGAACTGGTGGAGCAGAATGCAGAATTGTACTCACTGCTTGTTACAACTCAAGAGGTAGAGGAGGCACTGATGAAAGGCAGAATAGAAGGAAAGGAGTATGATGCAGCTTGTCAGCCATTGATTCAGGGATACAAAATGCTGTGCAGTGCAGTGCAGATTCCAGACCTAAATGAGTTTGCCAAGCAATACAATGTTTCTTCCTACGTATACGGGATTCGTAGATTACATGCTGGACTGTTAGCCACTCAAGAACATGGTACCAATGATGGCTCCGCAGGCTCTAAGCAATATTTTACTATCCAGGCAACACAATCATTCATTGCAATCATAAACAGGCTCGAAATGGATATGAAAGATTCAAGGGACTACGTATTGGACTTAAGTGGGTTAGTAGCCTTGCTTAGGAATTTGAAGGAATTTAAGGAAGATTCTGCGCCGCTGGAGAAACCCTTGTATTGGTTAAAGAAGCTGGCAGCTGCACCTGGATCTTACCAACTGACTGAAGATGAGGCTCAACAGTTGCAACTTGACATAGAGCTGGCCAGAGAAGCGTTTGCAGCATATTACATGGGGAGATAGAGAGGGTGACCAATTAGATGTGGGTAACCGCTTTCAAAACAGAGCTGTGAGTATCCCTACTGATATATAGCCTTGTAACTCTAGTTTGGGGATACTATATAAACAGAACATTTTTTACAACAGTTCTAAAAGACGCTAAAACCAGCCTGCTTCTTATTTTGATCACATGAGTCAGTGGAGAATCAGCTTATAATAATGGAAATTAATAAACTCAAGTCCCTGGCAAGACGGACACTGCCTATTGGCCAGTTTGACGATCTTATTCGTTCTATTGGCGAGTGTAAGAGCAAGGGGGAGGAGGATGCGCTTGTGGAAAGGATGATTGCATTGGCAAAGGCCAAGACCCGACATCCACGCCACGATCCTCGAGAGGCTAAGGAACTTCTTATATATTTAATATACATTGATATGCTTGGTCATGAGACGAGCTGGGCTCATGCTACGGCTATTCAGTTGTGCAGCAGTAAGAACTTGGTCGTCAAAAAGGTAGGTTATTTTTCGAACCAGTTTGCAGCTTTTGAGTGTAAACTTACACTGTGTTTGTTCTGTTTTGGCTCAGATGGCGTATCTTACAGCATCACTGCTGATAGACACATCCAGTGAGCTGACTATAATGGTTACAGCTACTATTCAAGCAGACTTGAAAAGTGACAACTTCCTCACCGTCTGCACTGCACTCCAAGCGATTTGTGCAACTGCCACATCAGAACTCATATCAGTTTTCCTGCCTCAAGTCACTGCTCTACTTAAACATGACAAAGATGCTGTGAAAAAGAAGGCATTGTTGGTCGTGCACCGGTTCTTGCAATTAGACCCAGGCCTGGCACCTGAGGTGGACCGTCTCCTGGTCGATAGAGTCGGATACAAAGAGCCCAGTGTCATGATGGCTGCCCTCCCAGGGTTGAAAGAGCTCATAGATAATGATCCCAAATCCTATAAGAAATTGCTTCCTTTCTTCCTAAACATCTTAAAACAGGCAACTGAAGGAAGATTAGGCAGAGCCTATGAGTACCACCAAGCCCCAGCACCTTTCCTGCAGCTGTCCTTATTAAGACTCCTTCTCTCGCTGTCCATGGATGATGCATCGGCTGCGTCAAATGCTATGACTGTGATAGGTGAGGTTATGCAGAGAGGCCATTCTTTGGGTAATACAGTAGGCAATGCCATAGTGCTGGAATGCGTTAGGACTATAGCAGCTATGAAATCACCCCCACCTCAATTAGTTGCTCTGGCTGCTGGAGCAGTTGCTCAATTCCTAGCGTCAAAGGATAATAACCTGAAGTATGCTGGCTTGGATGGCCTGTCGAGACTTGTACACATAGATTCATCTCACGTTGCCAAACACCAGTTGGCTCTGGTGGATTGTTTGAGGTCGGCTGATGAAACATTGAGGAGGAAAACTTTGACATTGCTGTACAGTGTTGCAAGCCCTTCAAATATAGATTTGATCACTGACGAAGCTTTGAAGTGCTTGAAGGATGAAGAATCCACTACGTCAGATGACGTATCTAGGAGAGCAGCAGTGGTGATGCTGTGTGAGGCATTGCAGCAACATTCGCCTACAAATGAATGGTATGTGGACATGTTGACCGAGGTATTAGAGGTTGCAGGAGAGGCTGCGCCTGCCTCTGCCTCCGAAGCATTACTGTACGCAATCAACCATGCAGAAGGAAATGCGGTTGAAGACGCAGCATTTAGATGTAGAATTGTGGAGAAGTACATGCAGTTGTTGTCTGCAAAAGCAAAGCTGCCTGCTGAATTGTTGCACATCATCTGTTGGGTGGTGGGGGAATACGGTGTTGGGAGTGGTAGTCAAAGTGTAGAACGTATGATGAATGCACTGGCTAACATACCAGATACTCATACCTCAGCTGCAACAGATGTAGTGAAGATGAGTATCATTGCAGCATTGGGGAAATTATCTGTGCAGTCTGGTGAAGGATTAACTTCTGATGCAAAAAGCTTCCTGGAAAATGCTGCGCATGCACCGGAGCTGGCACTGCAGCAGAGGGCAGTGGAGGTGAAAGGACTTCTGTCGCTCCCTCAGGACGCTCGAGTAGCTGCTTTGCCAAAATATGCCAACCTACACAGAGAGGATGTAGATCCAAATCTCACTTTTTTAGCTGGATATGTGGCAGAAGCAGAAGCACAGGGAGCAGCCCCTTATCTCACAAAAGAGCAGCGAAACACTTTAGGGATGAGTCGCAGCACTCTGCATACCTCAGGAACTAGTGATGCAGCATTCTTGGGTGCAGGAGGAGGTCTCAAGTTTGAGGCCTATCAGGTGCATACAGCACCAGCTGTTGCTTCCCAGCCGGCCATAGCAGCTGACTTTGACTTGGGAGGGGTAGGAGTGGTGTCATCTTCGTCGCAGGCTGCTGTCCCTGTAGCCCAACCAGCTTCTTTCCCGTCTCCGGTTGCAGCAGGGCCACCTCAGTTAATGCTGAGTAAAGCAACACGAAAATGGGGGCCAAGCTCAGGGGTTGTCTCAGAGCCAAACATCCAGTTACCACAAGAAATGGTTGATTCTGTCTCCCCTAGGGTGCCAACCAGTGCCTATCCTTGGAATCAACCACAGCCAACAGAGACCCTGGTGGCAGTAGTAGATCCAGAAAAACAGCGCTTAGCATCCTCCTTGTTTGGGGCATCACCCAGCCCTCAAAGGCAAGCTCGTCCTGCAAGATCTAGGTCTGCACAGCTTAGTCCTGCAAAAGAAATAGATCTTCTAGGAGGACTTGTGTGTAGCGCTACAGAACCTCAAGAGCAGCACATCGGCGGCATTAATAGTAATGTTGTAGACTTGCTAGGTGCTCTAGAAGGCCCAGCTGCGCCACCTTCAGCAGCTGCTCCAAATGAATTATTCTTTGGATTGAACGATGTCACTGCGCCTGCAGCACCCAGAGGTTTGTTAGACTTTGATGATTTCATTAGTAGCAGTACTACCACCACATCCGTGCCTCCCCCGAATGGCGGAGGGATACCAAAGGCGCTGCCATCACACAACAAAGACCCCTTTGCAGACTTGCTGGGATAATACGTGTAATATATATCATGTATTACATACTCTCAGTCATAAAATGTTCGATTTTACTCCATGCAGCATGAGTAGACCAGGCGGCCAATCGTGCTGCATGAAATGCAAGTCTGCTGGTATTGTCTATACTCTGTAAAAAAATAGTATATCCATTCAGTATGGGCTCTGGGATGACGTTCAAGTCCTCTATAGCCATCAACAAGTCGACAATGTAATAGGGAAGCTCATCTGATGAAACGGAGCGAGAGCATATTGCCGATGCAATAAGATCTAGATTATTTTGCTGACCAGCAGTTTTCATCGGCGCTGGTGCCTTTTCCGTTGGGAGGCCAGTCTTCTTTAGAACACCTGCACCTTTGATCGGTGCAGAATTATCCCCAGGAGATGCTCCTGCAACAGCTGCCGCCTTGCTTTTAGCGCGCTTTGTCGCCATTGTAAGCTTCTTTTTGACTGGCTCTTTGGTTGCATTGAAAACGTTAGGTACCAGGTGTCTCCTCTTAGAATTGGATGGAAGGGAAATGTCTTGTGCAGATTCTCTGCTACGCTTAGGTCGATGGCTGGGCTTTCCCTTTGGATTCTTTGCGGGGAGATATTTGTTCATTTCATCTGATAGAATCTGAGCTCTCTCGCTGTCCTTCTCATGATACACAAGTTCCCTTTTACCCCTTTCTAACTTTAACGATATCCAGCCACCTTCTCTTGGATCTCTACTCTTCAAGAAAGCATGGAGGCGTAAGGTCTTTTTATTGGGAGTCAGACTGATCTTGAATGTTCGCGCCTGTTTTCCATCATAGAATGTTACTTCTCCCCCTTGGGGAGATTTGCGCTGGGGCTGAAAAAAATCCACTATGTTCGACGGGACTGAGATTTCACCTCTGAGCATATTCTCAGTGACTAGATGAGCTGCCGCATAGCAAATTTTGCCATTTTTACCCTTCTGACAAAGCCAATGCTATATTGAGGGAAGTAAACTGGCGGATCAACTTTGTATCGAGGACACCGCATCGAACACATTCCGGCAAGGTACCTACTTTTCCTTCACGATATAATTCTCCGCTGTTTTCTCGATGCTTGTTCCCTGATTCAGCAAGTTCGGGTTGAACGTCAGACATTTGGGTGGAACGAGAAGCAATATCGGTGGCTGTAACTTGAAGATTTCAAATTAAATTCCAGTATACAGTCAATTGTTTGGGTTTACCGTCATTTGGCAAAGGATTTGAACAAAAGAAGGCAAGCGGGATCTTAAAATTTTATGTAGAAGTTTGGCCAGTCCATGGACGTACTGATCTGGACTTCTATAGAGAAAGAACATACTGAAGGTATGCAGCCTATGAGGCATTTAATCTACTCATTGATTACATCAATATTAATTGTTATGCTTTCAGAGGACGAAGTATCAAAGAAGCTTCTGCAATGTTTGCTGATCACAGCTTTTGGATTGCATTCTTTGTTTTCCAAGAGAATATCAAATGTCGCAAAACAAGTACCAAGAATTCCTGTATTGGACTCTGATGATGAAGATATCCCAGAAGAATACATAGATCCCATCACTCTATCTCCCATTTATGACCCCGCCATCATCACCGCATCTGGCGCTCTCTTCAATTACGATTCTTTATTCCGTTGGTTTGCTACCTCACCTAGTCGCCGATGTCCCAAAACAAACATTGAGCTGAAAGACATTGAAATAGTCAGAATTCCCTCACTTAAAAGGACTATGAATGCCTGGATGCTGGAAACGAATCGAGAAGTACCACCTCCCACAGTCACTGACCAAGACCTCCAGGCTCTGGATCCAAACCTTGCGCAGCATGTTGCGGCATTGCGCTCTGCGGGAGAATTAAGGGCAAAGGGCCTAGCTACTGCAGCGATCAACGATATATTTATTGAATGGTTTCATCTTGATGATAATGGCGTTTCAGAAGAAGTACTGAATGAGAGGTTGCGTGTGGCCAGTCATGTGCTCCCAGATTTGCTCTGGGTTATGAGATATGGAGATGATTATGGCGTTGGAGTCGCATGTTCAGCACTATCTCAATTGACAATTGACCCTAAATTAACAATGTTTTTATCAGCCACCGCTGCAATCCCTGCTGTTGCAATATTGACCACCAGGAAAAATGATTATGGGAGGTGCAGTGCCAGCCGACTCATAAATCGGATCGTGAAAACGAATCCAAAAATGGCCGAGGACTTGTGCGAGCTTAAAGTGATCGAGTTGCTACTAGAAATTGTCAATTTGGAGGAAGACTTTGCCTATGCTAGAGCTTATGCATCCCAGGCATTAGCAACTATCATTGAAAATTATCCCGAAGCGGCTGCCGTAGCACGCAAAGCAGATGCTTTGCGCATATTTAAGGGCGTTCTATTGAATGATGAAAGGCAAAGCCTTGATGATAGGTTTGAGAAAAGGGACGCCTCCACAGCTCTGTTAGTACTAAATATAGATGAGGCAGAGGTGCAGCCTTTGACTCTGGAAACTTTACACAGATTTGCTGATTGTAGTGATGAGTGGCTTCTGGGCACCGCTGATGAACCCTGAATCATCTTTCCTTTTCCACAAGACCATGGAATCCAAATGGAATGACAAGCGGCGCCCACGATCTGCAGATCTCTGTCATTCTTTGGGCATCCAGGATCAAAAGGAATGATTTCTCATGTTCTGAGGAATACACCACAGACAGTAGAACGCCAGCATCCTCTTTGGAGACGTGCTTGGGGTCTGCAACAAAAATTGGCTCGCCAGGAAAACAGTTCTTCTCAGACCATAAGGTAGCATTGCCTTGAATTATATCAATTTTCGCCAGAGCATCAATGAACCCTGGTGAACTGTCCTGGCTTCTGGCTATTGTGTAAGCAAACCTATATGGCTTGGTGGAGTATGATGTGTTGATAGTTGGCAAATCATACATTGGATGTTGAGAGCACAGTACAGTTTGTGTTGCCTGACGCGAGGTCCCTTTTAAATCCAACGTGTACCTCCTGATCTCCGCAGTGTCATTCTTCGATCCAGCCATCAGACCTGTTTCTCTGAGTGCTGGCAGTCGTAGTGATTCAAGAATGCTGGTGTCATTATAGGCTGACAGGTCAATGTGAATCTTCTCACCTTCTTCAAATGCATTGAGCTGATGGAAGCAGAAGAATGGAGGAGCTGTAAATTTTGCAACAGGATTGTTGCTATTCTTATTCTTGTCAATGACATAGAAAATGGCCTGCTTGTCCTCCCTCCATTTCAATGCTTTCAGTATAGCCCCATGGATTGCCATACCCAATATACTCAAGATTGCTGGGTATATGATTAATATGATGAAATTTTCTGTGGCAGCAAAGCTATGTATGTAGGCGGCATCAGCTTTTATTCTGGCCAAGGAATATGATGGGTCTTTATCTGGCATAGCAAATACAGTATACACTCCAGTGGCTTGGAAATCCAAGACATAATTGTAATAACACTGTCTCTGTATGTCGAAATGACCATGTGCTGCTGAGAGATAGCCACTAAATTCTTTATTGATATCTGTATACCTAAATGGTGGCTGAGGGCGCAGATCTTCCGGATCTACCTCAATAACTGCATTCGCATCTGTCTTGCTCAACAAACGACCCTGTACACGGGAAATGGTGACACCAATGTTGCTTGGATGGTCGTCTTTTTCTAATATTTTGGTGAACAATGCCCCAAAAACAGACTGGCAAGGGTCTCCTGCAAAAGTCTTGCTTGCAGGAAAGCCATGCTTACCAACCCATTCCTCGAGGCGGGGGCTCAGATACCGACTGCGATATCGTATTCTACCGTCTTGAAATGAGAACTTTTGCAAAAGCGTAAGACCATCGAACCTGCATGTGAGAGAAAGACAGATGATTTCTTTTAGCGTGTCGGTCATGCAGTAGAAAGTTGTCTGCAGTGCACATGTGTGCCCTTCGATTAAATTAAACCGTAAGAACAATCGTACCAATGAGGAGCTGTAAGTAGCTTTCCCCCCTTTTCGACATCAAATTGGCCGGGACCATTTCTGTATAACGAGATCTGATCCAAGAAGGGCGGAATGATTCCTTCCGTGTCACAATCAACCTCCTCAAGATATTCAGGAGCCTTTCCAGTCAAAGTTGGAGCGTAGAGCTGCATGTTTCTAAATACAACAATGCCGTAAATTACGGAAGAAAAACTTTGGGTTTGGCATTTGTGTACCGACCTGCGGGGGTCTGTTTCCAGTGTGTGTCAGGGTAAAGAAACAAAATACGTGCCCTCGTGCATGTATAGTCAAACATCTCATGGTTCATATGTTGTTATGAACAAGTCCGTAGTAGGATTGCTATGAAAGAATCAGCAGTCTTCCTGTAGACCCATTGTTTATGTAGCGCTATGCAGGCACCTGCCTAAGCGCCTGCCTTGGGCTGGCTGGTAACTTCCTGCGCATTCCCTGCTGGATGCGCACCGAAACCAACCTTATCATTTCGAGCACCCCTTCTATCTGCAATTATTGCCAGTTATCACATTTGCAACTTGACTTTAAGAATGGAGGAGGAGTTACTAGAGTGGAATCTCGAGGACTCGGAGGAAGACGGTTTGTCAGATGAGGTGAGAGAGAACCCGCATTACGATAGGTGCATATGCATTTCGAAAAGTATGAGTTTCTCATTCTAGCAAGATGCTGGTTGGCGTATTCCGTAGTTTCCAAACTACTAAACCCTCTCCACCACCTGTTGTAGGACGTTCACCGGCCCAACACCCAACGCAGGGCTCCTGCACATCGCCTTCCCCTACATCAATTCTTGAGATTGATTGCTGGAGGTAGGATGGTGGATCATGGTGCAGCTACATCGAATGCTGAGCTTGTGGAGAACTTGAGAAGAGGAGGTATTCTGGAGACTGATAGATGTGTCAGAGCACTTCTGGCATGCCCCAGAGATCACTTCATACACCCAATTGCTGAGGGTGCTTACCGCGCTGAAGCTCTCATTGATGCTCCTATACGAGTTGAGGAACTGGACTTTAATATAAGCGCCCCTCACATGCATGCCACTTGTATCGAAGCGCTCTCCTTATCGCCAGGGCACTCTGTTTTAGATGTGGGGTCCGGCTGTGGGGTCCTCACCGCGGCTCTAGCTCATGCCGTCGGAAAGGAAGGCAGTGTAGTAGGGATTGATATTCGACGAGAGTGCATTACCCTCTGTAGACAGAATATACAGCGATTGATCTCGGCCACACCTCTGAATCAGACAGATTTTGCATCAACGGCAGCTCCCATCAAATTCGAGCTTGCAAATATCTTCATCCCCCCTCCTCACCATATTGGCAAATATGATAGGATACATGTGGGAGCATCCTGTCCCCCAGATAGGCTGTCACCCCTGCTCAAACTCCTCAGACCTGAGGGTGGGCTCATTGTTGTGCCAGTTGCGCCAAGCGATCTTCGGGTGGTCACGAAGAGATCCAGTGGCGTTGTGTCCCAACGTGTGATAAGCCAAGTGAGGTTTTCTGAATTAGAAATTCCCACAGATGCTGAAATCCTTTTAGCCACGGTAAGAGCAGACAGGAAAGCCAGGAGCTCTGTTCCCTCCATCCCATCCACATATCATCAGGACTTGGAGATGTTGTTGAAAGGGGATGGGTATTCTCTAAAAGGTATGGTATCCACCCAGAGCTCTTTGTCTTCCCAAGAAGACCAGCAGGCCATGAGCTCCACTCCCAAGTCTCCATCAGGAGTAATTGATGGCTTTCCAAAGTCTTATGAATCCGAAAAGCCCTGGCCATTGCGATTGGGAAAGCTACTCACATCGTGTGGAAGCAGTGGGGTCCATGATGGTGGTGACATTTTGATGGTCGACTCATCATGCATTTTGCCATCCTCCCATAGCACCACTTTCGATGTGTCTCTCCTTGGGGAACCTGATCTGATGCTTGTTGGAGCTGGCTGGCATATCCCTGTACATAAAGCCCTCCTGAAGAGACGGTGCGAGCATCTCCGGGCACGCTGTGATAGTGGTATGAGGGATGCCATGTCATCCATTGTATCGGTCCCAGAACATTTCTCCAAAACCACCATGGATTCATTCTTGCATTATGTTTATAAAGATGCTATAGAGCTTGATATCACTCATGATCCGCAATCGATTATTGCACTATTGCATGTTGCTCAGTATTATGGGACCCCTCGGCTGACTCACCTCTGTGAACTCGCACTCGCAAAGGTCATCCAGAAAAAGATTCTTGTCAAGGGCAAATCTGATCAAGATGAAGACAGCAGAGCAGAAGCAGCTGCTGCACTGTTTGGTCTTGCAGCTAATCAAGGCCTTCCTCATCTGAAGGCGGTGGCTCTGGATTACGTTGTCCATCACTTTGAAGCGGTATCAAAGACGGAGGCATTTGGAGCTCTAGGTAAAGAGGAAGTTGCGTTGGTGGCTGCAGAGTCTTGTGCATACCTGAGCAACATTATCAAAAGAATGAAAGACATGGTAGAAAGCGGAGACCATAAAGATCTCCCAGAACCTAGCTATTGAATAAGGTAGCTGCTGTGTATAAATATTATAATCCTACGTCAGTGAATGGGGGAGAAATGAGCACGACTGTCAATTACGGCTTCCTTTAGGGTTTCATTGTGTCCGCATCCCTCATCACTCCTGGTTGCATGTATATACTTGATGTTTGAGTAGTGTAAAACATATTCCTTGTATGTTACAGTGCATCACGTGTAGCCACTTGAGGTACAGGACTTTGAGCATGACCATATAGTCCAGCCTCGACCGACACCCCCACTCTCTGCGCAACAGACTCCAAAACATCACCATCCCCCCCCTTCTGCAGTGTCGAATGCATACCTAAAACACAAGCATACCGCCACTCAGATCCCTGTTTACTGGTCTCAGTTCTACTTGACAACAAAAGACCTAATAACTCAGAGTGCAGCGCAACCTCTGCAGCACACCATGTTCTATGCAGAAGGGGGACGAGAGCCCGGTACACAGCCACATGCAACTCGAGAATTGGCTGCTGAATGAAACGGACGATTGCCAGGGCCGGGCGTGCTGATAACAAGGAACTCTTGAATGCCTCCTCCAAAGTTGGAGCAAGGAGTATCTCATGTTCATTCCGCTCTGCACCTGCAATAGAGGCCAATGCATGGAGCGCCGAAAGTCGGTATCGGTAGGTTGATACACTGCTTCCTTCTCCAAGAGCCCCTTCCGTCAATGCATGGAGCAGCTGACCATTTGATGCTACAATGCATGAAGCTCCATACGTACTTAGACCCAATGTAGCCAGAGCATCCATGGCTGATTCAGATCTGTCAGAGAGACCATGTTCTAATTTCAAAAGTATATACCGCATCCACCTCTCTGTCGCCGGAGATGGCTCTGACTGGCTCAGTAAGGATACGGCTGCTTGTAATGAAGGACCCAGCAACAAAGGCTCATTGGGAGTCAAATGTTCAAGAATGATCTCCAATTTGGGCATTACCACACTCACCAATCTTGATGCTGTTGCAGGAACAAAATCATCCCTGCAGAGCATGTGAAGTGCGGCTATCGCGGGGAGAACATCACTGTCATTTGAGCACTGGAGTTTCATCAAAGCATTCTTGAGCAGTTGATCAAATATGGTTGCACCTTGGGATGTCACTCCTACCAACAATGATATGGTCCGTGGCCATACAATTGGATCGTCTGATGTCGCCATGTCTGACAATGTTCTCAAGGGGAGCAGACGTGCATTTTGATCAGGATAGAAGAATTTCAACACTGTCTCTTCGGCGATGACTGCGGCCCCTACATCGCCATCCTTGATGACTGAAAGCAGTAAAGACACAATGTGCTCTAGCTGAAAGTCAGGGACATCTGGGTCAAAGGCTAGAACAGAGAGAGTCTTCACTGCCAGGCGCTGCACTGCCGGGGCTGCTGGTGAGGGTTGGAGGTACCCTGCAGCCACTGGCAACAGCTGAGGCAGCATCTGCCTGCCAACATCTGAGAGCAAAAGGTTTTCCAGTGCAGCAGATGCTAGCTCAGGTTCCATGTCGTGTATACCACGAAACAGCTCTTCTACTCCGTAATTTTCAAAGATTGCATGAGCGATCTGCTGATCACCAGTCAAGACAAGCCTGTTAAAGTCTTCCTCCAACGTCATGGTGGAATGTTTTTGTTGCAATGGTTACATCATCCAACGGTCATGTGCCTCCATAAAACGCTCTTCAAGATCGCCGGGGCGCCGAGCTTGATTGCACGTGGTGTTCTCAAGTATCTCTCTCTCGGCAGTGGTACATTTCAATCTCAACCTCAATAATTTAATTTCAGATTTAAAAGCTGCAGACACTGCTCAGAATGCAGTTGAGACCACGCCCAGTCTGCCAAGGGCTTGTTGCTGGCAAACAATCAAACCGGTTGTTAGTCAGTCCCTTGACGATAGCTCGGCGACGTTTCATATGCAGAACTTCCTCACAACAAGGTAACGAGTGGATGAAAGAGGCGAGCACTAAATTGCAGGATGGCTGGAAAAATATCGATAAAGAGTATGACGTTTCTCGACGGGCACAATCAGCTACAAAAAAGGTCAAAGAAGGTTTAGAAGACATCGATTACAAGTTTGGCATTCGTAGAAGAGTCTCAATTTTAGCTCAGGACGCACCACGCTATGGAACTAAACTCAAAGTTTTCCTTGAAACCCCGGTCGGTGGGGCGGTTGGCATTGTTGTCTTACTCTATTTGATATCCTCAGGAATTCTGTTCAGGGTATTGAACATTGCTTTCCTATTTATGTGGATAGCTCCTCTATTTTTAGGTCCTATAATAAATAAAAAGATTCGGCAGATGCAAGAAGAAGCTGCACAAGCTCAAGAAGAAGAGTACAGACAACAACAGAACCCGTTTTATGATTTCATGAATTCTAATAATGGTAGCAGACAGAAAAACCCATCAAGCAAACGAAATGAAGGAGGGCCTATAATTGATGTTTCATACGAAACAGTTGACAAGGAATGATCCAAAAATTGTAAGATAAAGGAAAGTGGTAGATTCTTTTACAACATGCAGATGAGGAGTATGGATGATACAAAGGCAAAGGTACCGACATATAGTAATGTGGTCTTTGGGAACTCGTCAAGCTTGAATCTTTCAATATCCTCTTGTAAAGCGGTAATACACATCTTGAATGTACACGTGAAGAAATCCTTTCCAAGGGTGACAGTCTCCCATAGTGACATGGCGGCACTCGAGCACAAGGCCTTCCACTTCACAGCCTTTGTTCTTTCCAGTAATGGGAAAATTTCCTTATTGATGAACTCTTTCAATGCCATTCGCAGAATGAGCAGAAATTCGTACAAATAAGAAATAAATGCGACGGCGCAGGTTTGAAGACTCTCACTTTTCATGTCGGTTGTTGGGCCACATAGGGTATTGTCACCTTTCACTGAAGGAGCAAGGGTTGGTCCCGGCAAAACCTCTAGCACACTCTTTTCAACACTACTTCGCTTTCGAATTCGAACTTGACTTGCTGGAGGTGTAATTGGCTCAGTAGTGACATCGATTACATCCCCTGCATCTTCACTGGCGACAACGACCCAGTCTTCGATTTCTTTACAGACAGACATTGTGTCAAATTAAATCATCTCGTCACATGTGCTCATTTCTTTTTGGAAGCGCCAGCTCGCTCTTTCAGCGACACTTCCAATGGTGTGTCCTCTGTGAGATTATAGTGCGCCAGTGACAATCCTTCTCTCATGAAACCCAACTCATCTCTGGACAGTCTCAGTTTCCCAGTCATCACTCCCACATCCTTTGCCACAAGAGCCTTCAATGCTCCAACAGTACCCTTCAAGCTCTCTACCTCATATTCTAATAACTGACCTTTAAGGCAGCCCTGCCCCTCCACCACTGGACACTGAATCTTGATTGAATGGGGGCCCGGGTACGCTTCCATGTGATCCTCTTCAGGCTTCAGGACAAACGGATCTGCTTTGCGTTTCTTGGTGACAACAGTCACTTCTTCTTTGGGCCCTGCATCTGCCACTTCAACTACCACCCCTACATCAGGTTGCGCTTCACCACTGGGCTTGGTTAGACTTGCATCAGGTAGAGGCGGGCTTTCAACAGGAGGGGCAAGGAAAGAAGGCTGTTGCTGTTGTTGTTGCTGTTGTTGTTGTGATCTTTGTGCCTGGATTTGCTTCTTCACCAGTGCTGTCATCTCCTCTTCAGTTGATCCAAATATGTCAGGTCTAGTCTTAGCCAACATCCCTAGGTTTCTACTTATCTCATCATCGGACGCTTTGGTGCTCTCCTTTATTCTCTTGAGCATTGTCTGTCTCTGCTCTTGCCATCTTGAATCCAAGAGAGATACGCGCATGTGCTCTTCCATGTCAGAAACAGGTATAAGTTCACCTGTTATGGGTGAAACTACAAACTTAGAGGCGTCATATGCCCCTTGCACTTGCTGTCTCACATAATTCTTGATGATAGGAGCGCGTAGAACAGCATCTTCATCGTCGCTATCGCCCAATGCTACAGAAGTAGGGGGGGGAGGAGGAGGAGCTGCACCTTGCTGTTGTGCCTCAGCAACCAACGCTGCCTCCTCAGCATCCATCGCAGCAGGAGCTTGATCTTCCACAACAGATTCTAATGCTGCAGCACGATTAGACAAAAGCATCTCCTTCTTGCTCATAGGGACTGGCAACTCTGCGTCTTCATCATCATAGAAATCAATTATTTCAACGACAACGAAATCTTGCCAATCGATAGACAGCATTGCATCTCTTTCCTTCTCCACTTCATCAGCAGCTTCTTTCATTTCTTTTTCCCTGACCTTCTCCCACTCCAATCTATTCAAAGCTCGCTCGAGGGGTGCACTCCTGTCAACAGCATCCCGGGAAAGTCGCTGCAAAGCTGCTTTTCTGGGAATTAACACTTCAGTATAAGCATCGCACAACTTTGTGAAAAAACCAAACAGCGAGTGTGTGGGTCTTATGAAGTTGAATTGGGGGTTTGCATGTTCACGGGAGGCCAACCCAGTGAGAAAAGACTTTCCATTCCTAGCGACATATTGAGCTGTGAGACGAATAATATCGACTTCTTCCAATGTTAGCCCTTCTGGTACTTCTGCTGTGTATGCTGCTTTATCAGGATCCTCTAATGGTGGAGGTGCTGCAGGCAGGAGGGTAGCTGCAGGACTAGAGAGAGACGGTGCAACGTGTGCCTGCTGCGCCTTTTCTTCTGTCTGCTGAGGTGCACGGAACTCCTCAACTCTCTTCTGATAATACAAATGATAAGGATCTCCAGCTTTGAGAAAATTAAACTTTCTGTTGTTGGCTTCGTTTGCAAGGATTCGTTGCTCGAACGCCACGCCTATAGGGGGCGGCGACTGATGAGTTTCAAGTTTCTGTCGACGTGAACGGAATCAGAGCTTACCATTCTTTGCTACAAACTGTGCCGTCTTATCTAATATAGCTCTGATGTCTGGAGGCGGTTGAATAATTCCAATTGAATGCGTTTGGGTTGCGATGGGTCCCTGTAAAAGAGCAGGAATAGCCGACCTGGCCTCACCTACAGCTACAATAGCCCCATTTTCTTGTGTCATTTTTGAGAATCTATCAATTATACAGCCAGCCCAACAGGAAGGGAATTGTTTTCATTCGGTACTGAATTCGCGGGAGGTTCTCTTTGGAAGTAAAACTTTATTTTTGGTACATTTAAACTATAAATATACAATCAAAAGCTCATGTCAGAAAGGAACTTGTGCTGACAGTGAAACTCCAACCGAGATCACTTATAATCTAGATGTCTGCAAAAGGCATACTAAGCCGCGTAAGCTGGTGGCTGTTCAAAAGACAGAGAGTGGGAAGAGACGAATTTGGGAACCTTTATCACCGTCATTTGGACAAGAATCCTGATGGTGATTTGGTAGAGCGACGGTATATAAAATATGGAGGGGAGATCGATGCCGCTGTTATACCTCCGGAGTGGAGCCAATGGCTCAGGAAAACTCGTAAAGAGCCTCCATCAGATGAAGACATAGCTGCTGGCATGCATCAAAGAGAGCTGCAGGGCCAAAGAGCATTGGCAGCAGAGATGGAATCGAAACATCAGAAATTGAGAGAGCAGGCAGCAAGTTCTGCTCAGCCTCCTCGTTTGGACTCCTTTATACATCAGTTAACAGAGAGTGGGCAGAAAAAGGATTGATATATTAATTACATTGTTCCATGAAACAGAAGTAGAAGGCTAGGCCTAGAGTCTGCAATATGGCTGTCAGTGCCCATGGGTACCAGGACGTGTTGTGCAGAGGTGTCTTCATCTGTAAAACGTGGAGAGGTCTTGATTTCTTAGAAGAATTCACGGAATTCAACACGCCCTTGGCTCTTACTCCAAACCGGAGTGTACTGAGTGTCTCTTGGCTATTATCTACAGTAGGAGAGACGCACAGGAGGAGTATTGTGAGCGCACTGCCACCCAAACTGTCTTGAAGCAGTCTTGTCAATTTGCTGTCTCGGTACGGCACATGCAAACTTTTGGCACTCAAAGCATGAACTACATTGGACAAGCAAGATAAAGATTTGTTGATGTTGTTACCCTCAGTAAGAGACATGCCTTCAGTAAGAGACTTTGCTTGTCGCTCGCTTCCGGCAAGGTCCACTACACTCACTTTTCTATGGTTGAAAGTACCATCAGACAGCTTTTCCTTCATAGTGAAGGTTACAAGGCAATGAGAGCGGCTACTTATTGCATTCATGGATGTAGAGCCAATAGCCCGATGAGATAGAGCCTTATTGATCTCATCAAGACACTCTCGGTGTGTGTGCACGCTCAACAACGTGGCATCAGGCACATGAACTCCGCGCGAGCCTTTGTCAGAGACTATCGTCATCATTGACGTGTTTTTGATGTTGATAAGATCGGTCAACCTCTCATTGTAGATCTCGAGAACAGAGACTGATATTGTGGTGGTGGGACTGATACTGTTGTAGAGCAGTTCTGAAATCAAGGGAAGCACTCCTTCTACGGTGTGAGATTTCCCTGCTGCTGTTTGTCCATAGCAGATGATAGAGGCATTACTGTCTATTGTAATAACATACTTGAGAGACTCAAATAGCGATGCATTAGAAGTGTTGCTATCAAAGATAGTATCGAATGAAAATTCGTGACACTGGTTCGAACCATCATCGAAACGAACGATTTGGTTTGACATCTTTGTCAGACATTTGGGCTGTCTGTGATCAGAGGACGGCCGAATCCTTACGATCACAGATATCGCTTCTTGATCCATATTGATTTTGTATTGAAGCTGTCAATTTATAATTTAAAGCAACCTTGAGTGGCTCTTCTTCATATTATAGCTAGTGTTGCTCTGTAGTGACAGGCTGACGAACATTGCTACAGCTACTATAAGTATCACTGCTTTGCTCCAACCACTATTTCTACTTGTTGATTGCACTCCATATCTCCCTAAAGCTTTATCTAATGCAATGAAGCCGTATTCTCTCTCTAAATACCAGTACACTTCGTCCTCATCCCATTGATCTTCTTCTTCCGACTCAATGTGACATGGAGGGCAGGACTGCTTTATAGGCCACTGCACTTTTGGGAACTCGACATCTCCTGTATCGGGGATCTCTGCTTCTTCTTGACCTAGCCTTTTATTTGCTCTATTATGTGTACGCCACAACCACAGGACAGCCTCCCTCTTGGTATTTACAGAGATGGCATCATCTTCGCTTGCATAGTTCAAGAAATGCTGTCTGCAGGTTTCACATTGGAAAAAGTACCTGATGAATCCCTTGACAGCACTTAAATACATGGCTCCTGCATTGGAGCTATTGTCAGGTATCCTCACAGAGAGAGAGTGAAACAACTGCCATAATCCACATGTGTAACCTCGACTATCTTCCTTGCTTCCTTTACATGCAGTCCAGCCATCAAATGTAGCTCCTGGGCATATATCCATCTTTGTTAACTCAATGTTTGGTTCATTGGACGAAGTAGTCCACAGCTCTTCTATTCCCTTCAGTATAAGGCTAGCACCAGTCTGACACCTTGTAGAGGGATGCGCAAGCGACACCAAGTTGATCCAGTCATAGAGAGCTTGCCGAGATTCCAGTCCTTGCAACAATAGCTTTGAATCTGTAATATACTCCCACGACTTGATGGTAGAACCCTCTATATCACTGATGTCGACTAGACGTGGTGAGCGAGGCCGTACAATCCGTCCAAGATGAGGGTCTTGGCGAAACGATCCATCTTCAACTTTCTTGATGAGCTCAGAATCAAATTGTACCTGAAGCTTGTCTTCTATTGCCTTCAATGTACCCTTGAAGGTGTGATCAAATTTGTCAACGTTTATTAGACTATCATACTTTCTAGCTGCAAAATCTGTCGACAGTCCTAGTTTCAATGCAGGATATGATTTAATTTTGAAATCGTTGCAGATAACAGTCTCATTTGGACAATCTATTCTCATAATTGCAATTCTAGGGTTAATTTCAGCAGAATTCAACTCAAAAAACTCAGCGATCTTTTCATACTGTGGCTTATACCGTCGGCAATGGGGACACCTGTGCACAGGTCGGAAAATGTTTTAAGTGGAGTTGAAGTAACAGAGCGTACATCCACGAACATCGTACCAGTGCGCATAGAATTCAAGTAAAACCCATTGGGTTGCAGGAATAGCAGTTAATTGCTCGACGAAGGTGGCTGCATACAGGTCAACAGGTGCTGAAGTCACATTCTTGATCAGGATCAGCCAAAGTAAAACACTGGTCAGACATGAGCCCCTCATTGTCTCCGAAATTCTCTCTTGTTGAAACAAGGAGTAAAAAATAACTACTAGATATACGGGTTAAATTTCATGTGTGTGTTGTTATGCTGTCATGATCAGGCAGCATTTGTTTTAGTACAGAAGTCTAAGGTTAACATCTCTGAGGTATTTACTAATCAAAAACTCGAAGAGATGATTTACAAGTTGGGTCTAAGCGTGGCCAGAATTTCAAGCTGTGGAAGTAGTTCCAGTAATCCAGACTGGATTTTGCAATTTGCATCTCCGTAGCATGCAGTATTTTGGGAGGAAAGCTATTCGGAAATATCCACTGAGCACAGATCCGCATGAAGCTCGTTGTCTTCAAGTTATAGCCTTCCCCACTGTGAATTTACACAGCATGAACAAATGCCGGGCTTTGCGCCAGCTAACCAGTTTGCTTCGTTCAGAGATGAGGTGAGGTATTTAATTTTCGTCTAAGAGTCTTCTGAATATAACCTTTTCAATTTGATGTGCAGGGTCCCTAGCGCAGCCTCAGCTGCCCAGCCCGACAGACACTTTCAGAGCTCGGCTCTTAACAGAGCACGCGCCATTCCCCCTGCTTCTGGGCAGCCTATTAGATCGAAATCATCTCAGTATGAGAATTCTCCTCAAGCTATGCCCAGTTCTAATGGAGTACCACGCGTTTTCAAAGCAGAGCATAAGCCCCAGGTGGACAAAGTTAGGGAAAGGATAGAAGCTGCTAACAAGAAACATTCATCGTCCAGTGGAGGTAAAGTAAGAAGTTTGAACGAAAGGCTTAGAGAACGAACATCACTACTGGTGGAAGCTTCAAATGGTATAGAGGAAGTAGGTTTCCATGTCCCTCCCTTGGAATCGGATGTACATACTATTCAGGAGGGCCATCAAGAAGGTACACTTCCATCTCACACTGAGAAAGAAGAGGTGTTTGTTCAAAAAGCAATAGAAAGAGTTTACAAGAACGAACTGCCATCGGATATTTATGTCGTAGACACTATAGAAAAGGCAAAGGAAGCTGCCTCACAACTGCTGTCCTTACAGGGACATCTGTTTGCGTGTGATACTGAGGTCATGGACATTGACGTTGCCAGACAATCTCCCTGCTGTCATGGAAGAGTTATATGTTTCTCAGTATGCGCAGGGCCAGACATACATTTTGGTCCAGGATCCCCTGCTCCTGGACAGCCAACACAGAGAATTTTATGGGTTGATACCTATTTGAATGGAGATCAATCGAGAGCGGAAGAGGCTGAAGCAATAGCCAGTGAGTTCCAAAAATTTTGGGCGTCAAAAAATCATTTAAAGGTGTGGCACAATTATTCATTCGATAGACATGTATTGGAAAGGTCTGGGCTGTCATGTTTTGGATTTGCTGCTGATACCATGCATATGGCTCGCCTTTGGGACACCTCCAGAATGCTGAATGGAGGGTATTCTCTGGAGGCTTTGTCATCGGATCCTGGTCTCATGAAAGATGCTGTAAAGCTTTTAATTGACGAAGAAGGTCTTCAAGGCAAGGTATCTATGAAGTCTTTATTTGCAAAGAAAAACATAAAGAAAGATGGCACAGAGGGGAAATTGTTGGTGCTCCCACCTGTAGATCAGCTTCAGAATGATCCAGAGACGCGATACAAATGGATAAAATATTCTGCATATGATGCAAAATCAACATACGAGCTATACCAGGCCCTCTTAAAGAAATTGAGCTGTATGAAATTGACATCGCTACACGAAGGTGTAATAGCGCCTGAAATGGATCCTGCTGTAATGGCGGAGTATTCTCAGTGCGGAGTGTCATTGGAGACCATGCTGGATGTGTACAATACTTTTTGGAAGCCATTTGGAGATCTACTGACTGATATGGAGGCATCAGGAGTGGCAGTTGATAGACCGCACTTAGAGGCTGCACAGAAGCAAGCAGATTATGATCAAGAACAGGCCAAGGAGCAATTCAGATCCTGGGCAGCATCAAAGGTGCCTGATGCGTTGTATATGAATGTGGGGTCAGGTTCTCAGATATTGCAGCTTTTGTTCGGCGGAGCATCTAATAGGAATGCAAACAAGCCACCGGTGCCTTTGGCCCGGATGTTTAAAGTGCCTAATCAGCGCCCGCCTGAAGGAGAGAAAAAACCAAAGAAAAATATGGACATAGAGCTGTGCAATGTATGGGGTGACCCAGGTAAACCATCACCACTCATTCCAGAGGTGTTCACGCCCAGTGGGGCGCCTGCTTGTTCTACCCCGGTGCTCAAATCATTAGCAGGGAAAGCAGGGAGGGCTCGCACGGCATTGGCTGATTTAGAGAAGCGTCATGACCCCTTGCAAGGCATTGAGGGCTTGAGGTCGGGGGAAGAACAGGATGAAGAAGGCAACACTGTGGTCATAGATGACTGGCCCACTGATGACATTGAAATCACAGCCTCACAGGCAGAATTACAGCATGCACTGGCTAAAAAGCCTCCTCCTCAGCTTGCGGAGGTTGCAAAACAGAAAGGATATGGTCTGCTCTTTCCACATTTCGACAATGAGTATGAAGGTCTGAGGGCCTGTGCAGCGGTGGATTCATTGGTCGATGCCTCTGCCATTGACACATTATTGTCCAATTTTATTGTACCACTACAAAGCAGTGACATTTCAAAGCCTGATGGGAATGGTGTATGGCGAGTTCACTGCTCACTAAATATTAATACGGAGACAGGTCGTCTATCTGCACGTAGACCAAACCTACAGAATCAACCTGCTTTGGAGAAGGATAGATATAAAGTACGCAAAGCATTCACGTCTGATAGAGAGGCTGGAAAGACCCTGATTGTGGCAGATTATGGGCAATTGGAACTTCGAATTTTGGCCCACATGGCTGATTGTGATTCCATGATTGAGGCCTTTAGACTGGGAGGTGATTTCCACAGTAGGACGGCTTTGAGTATGTACGACCACATCCAGAAAGCTGTGCAATCTGGAGAGTGTTTGCTAGAATGGGATGGTGGTGGGGCTGGGCATGAACCACCTCCAGCACCTCTTCTGAAAGACATGTTTGCATCTGAACGCCGTAAAGCAAAGGTACTCAATTTTTCCATTGCGTATGGAAAGACTGCTCACGGATTGAGTAAAGATTGGGGAACTGATTTGAAGGAAGCGCAGGACACTGTTGCTCGGTGGTATGCTGATCGGAAGCAAGTAGAAGAATGGCAAAGAAGGCAGCAAGAATATGCTCGACAGAAAGGCTATGTGTGTACTCTGCTGGGACGTAGACGCAATTTGCCAGACGCCCAGTTACCAGACCGTGGCAGTACGAGAGCCGCTCGAGCGCATGCTATGCGTGCTGCTATCAACACGCCCATTCAAGGGTCTGCTGCTGATGTGGCAACTGCTGCAATGCTGAGGATCAGTAACGATACAAGATTGAAAGAGCTTGGTTGGAAGTTGTTGCTGCAAGTCCATGATGAAGTCATTTTGGAAGGTCCTAAAGAAAGTGCAGAGGAAGCTCAGAAAATTGTCGTGCAGTGCATGGCTGCCCCATTTACTGGGAAAGAAAAGCCTCTCAAAGTAGACTTGGTAGTGGATAGTAAATTTGCTGATACTTGGTATGATGCTAAATAACTTAAATACAAACTAAGTGTAAGGAAATGTCCCAGTTAATCGAATATGTTCAAGCAAAGCGGGCATGCCATGCTGTCTATAACCTGCGTATGCTGCCCTGAATGAATCTCCATAGATGGGAGAAGGGTCATTGTGTATTTGATGCATCAAATAATCAACGAGCTGAAACTCGTAGGTGGTAAGGCCACCTTGTTTCTGCCTGCTATCCAGCCATAACAAGGCCATAAGTTGTGCAAGCCCTTCCTCCACATCCACGCCCAATTCACCACATGTACTGAGGAAGCCACTCAAGCGTACCCAGGCATGCAACAGTTCATGAGCCATGATAGAAGCTGTCAAAACATAAGGAAGTCCATTGAGCACAAGGATGGCAGTGACAGTGTGTCTCAGAGGTCCTCTGTGCACCACTTGGGGCTGTGTCCAACCAAAAAGGCTCCCAAAGGAGGGCCTCGATGTGAAAGTTTGCGTCTGCTCTGTCAAACAGATTCCCCTTGTATGAAAAACTGGCCCCTCATTCCCTCTCGTGGCGGAGGCATCATTCAAGACTGCGTTCTCTACCAGAGCTATTGGGGGAGCTCCATCAACAGGCATATGCTGCCTCGAGAAAAAGTCTAATAGAGCCTGATACACAACCCCAGCTTCAGACGTATCTGATATTATTCCAGTTGTTAAACAAGCGTGACAAAGGGTTCTGTTGTCTCCTAAAGCTATCCAATCAGTCTGTGACCGAGGTTTCATTCTATTGCAACAGTTACATCGTTCGGTCCCATCAGTTTCATGTTTTGGGCAGAATTTTTCCTTCCAATATGAGTTGGTTTTCCAAACTATTTGAGCACCATTGGAGGGCAAATAATCCATACAAACACAGCATTTCGGATGTTTCAAAGCTTTTAAACACTCTGTATGGTAAGGTTCATGAGTCTCAGGATCAACAGCGAAGCTTTGGGCCAATGGCTTCCGACAACTATGACATTGCAGACAGCCTGGGTGATACGTGTTGCCCAGAGCTGAGATGTAAGGGGTTGGAACAGAAAACAAACCTCCAAACAAAGGCTTTTGTAGAGGTTTGCCACATCCTGAACAACGACTTTTATCCGCCCTGATAGTATTTGATGGTTCGCTGCCTCTCATCTCGGCATCTTGAAGCGTCCGGGCGAAGACTTCGTCGTTGAGCAGTTGTCGGTTATCAGTTGGTGGCTTACTGCCAACTGCAAGCTCCTGTTCCTGTTCATTGCATTGTCATTATTATGTATAACATTTTTTAAGATTTACAGAAAGCTAGAAACGGCATACCTGCACAAATATGGCGTATTCCTCATCACTTGCAAATGGCACAGGCAAGGATGTTTTGGCACTCAATGCCAGTGCAATGCGCAATTGCTCATCCTCATCCATTACAAACCTTACATTATTAGTCTTTGGGGCCTGCCTGTCAGTTAAGGCGGACTATTATGAATCCAGCTCAGCATTTCATACAGATCTAGAGAGTAATTTCGAAAAAATACTCCAATCCGCGGAGTACCCTTATAGGGATCAGGAATAGTGATGTAGCACATTTCCTTAGCATGTATTATGTCGAATATACAGTGTAGAGTGTAAGATTCATGATTACTGTGCGTTGTATTCGATTTCTTTGGTTAATACCGTCTGGATTAATTGCAGGTGCCACAAGAAGCCTGCGGCGTACACTTGTCCGAGATGTAATGCAAGATATTGTTCTCTAGAGTGTTACAAGCGACATTCGACTCGCTGCACAGAAGGGTTTGCACAGGACTCCCTTCATTCTGAGCTGCATTCAATTTCTGCAACACCTGAAGAAAAGGGGCGGATGCTGAACATACTTCAACGTCTCCACTTAGAAGAGACATGTGCCACATCCTCTTCTGATTCAGAGGAAGATAATGAGGAAAGTATGTTATCGAAGGAAACTATAAAGCGCCTTCTGCAGAAAGCAGCTGTCAATGGAGGAGAGCTCAACGTGTCTCCTCTTGACCTGACATCCGAGGAGTTGGCTGCATTCCACAGGGCTATTGCGACAGGTGAGCTCTATGCTGGCATACAGCCTTGGGATCCTTGGTGGTTTTCTGAGGAAGCAAGCCAGATAGTGCTCAGCGCTGATGGTACTTTGCTTATTAGACCTCTGAATGAAGAATCTGCAAAAGAGGTGGATAATCAATTCGTACCCGCTCCGCCACAGGAACCCATACCTCCCCTTTCAGATTTGACAAAAGAAAAGCCATCGCGATTGTTACCTGTGCATTTATTAGACCTCTTATACTCTTATTGCCTGGTATTAAAGTTATATAATGGCGACTATTCATCAGAGCCAACAAATGCTCTTAGCATACTTTGTGCTGTGTCCTCTGCAGCAGGTCGTTTGCCAATCCCAGACTCAGTGAACGAGGCAATGTTGGCATGCATTCAAAGAGCATGCAGACCTCCAGCAGGTTTGTCAGATAGCCGCCAATTTACTATACAGACTTTGTTAGATGTAGCTGAGATTCTGAAGGCAGGAAGACCATCCGTTTTGATAGCATTAGTAGACTTAGCAAGGTTGGTGGAAAGCTGTAGTGCTGAAAAGATGAGCAAGGCTGAAAAACAAAACTTGAACAGTCTGCAGAGGAAACTTTTCTACTTCTTAGCTTGGGCCAACGAGCAAGAAAGCGCTGTTTACAGTGCTTTGATGCTCGAAGTTGGTGCCTTGCACAGCATGCTCACCAGTGATGAGCAGGATCCAAGGGGGGTTGCAACTGCGTAGAAGCTAGCCAGGAACAAGCCTTGGAGCCGGGTTCCGTCATTCCAGCTGACGTGAATCATCTTTTACAAGTGTAAACTGTCGATATTATCTATTCAAAGCTTCGCTATGGATGTCGCAGAAGAGAAACCCATAGGTGTCGGTGACTTCGAAACCACTGGTAAGCGGTAAAGTCTATGTATCTGGAGAAAGAAGAACGACTTGTTGACATATCGTCCATTTACTGTAGAGCCTACTTTACGACCTGAGTGCGTCCTGGATGTAGATAAGAATGCAGAGGGGCCTGCACCCCAAGTCGCAACCTTCACTGAAAAGTTTGACATGGCAGGAGAGGAGATGTCAAAAGACGAGGGACATGTACATGAAATTACTGCAGCGGATCAAGATGTTGGTATGAGAGAACCTATCATTGAGTTGCCTGCAACAGAAGAGCAGAAACCGCTCGTAACTGAGCCGGAAACACAACCAGAGCACCTTGTCCAGGTAGAGGAGGCAGCAGAAGAGGCAGAGGAGCCGATTGAGGTGCAGCCTCCTGCTCCACCAGAGCAACTATTGGAAGCCGCAGAGGAAGAGGAGAAGGAGGAAGTAGAACCTTCTCCACCTGTGGCTCCTACCACAGAGGAGACTCCAGCTGCGCCAGATGCTATGGAACGGGAGAAGACACCCTCCCCTGTGCCCGAAGAGGAGGAAAAACAGGGGGTTGAAGGCTTGAAGGAACACTCAACGCTGAAGAGGGAGGCACCTCCTGAGACCCCAAAGTCAGAACCCAGAGCAAAGAGGAAAAAAGTACCTTCTCCCCAAGAGCAAGGGGAGTCACCCTTCATGGTTGCCATCAAAGAGATTCCATCTGGCTCCACTCGCACATTCGCGGAAGTGGCCAGTGCGGCTGAGAAACCAAATGCATCATCCACAGTTGGTAAATTGATTAAGGGGCTGAATCTCCCTGGAGAAAATACCATTCCTTGGTGGAGGGTCGTCGGTAATGATGGGAGGTTGAGAACTGGGGAAGAAGGAGTAGAGCAGTTGACAAAATTGAGAGAAGAGGGGGCACGACCAAAGGACGGGGAGACGGTGTTGGAATGGGCGAGTCGCGTGGCAGCAGATGTTGTAGGATGCTATGGTTATGGAACACAGAAATGTGTCTTTGCAGAACACACTGACCCTACAGTTGACAAATTTAATTCTAAGAGAGTTGAGAAGTTTGCCTCTGTTACACAAGCAGAAGAAAGGGGGTGGGTGTTGCTCGCTGACCAAGAAATCGAGGAGTGACAGAGGACCTACAAAAACAACTACCCTTGATGGATCAATTTTGACATGTTGTAAAGTTTAAGTAACATTTTAAATAGATTCCAGCACAAAACGGCCGCACATGTGCCGTAACAAAACAAATGACAGTAGCGATCTCGATGGAAGGACTATTTCAAAGTAGTAAAACGTACCCCAAGCCAGCAACTTTCAAGCCCGACTATGGGACTGCTGGATTCCGTGCTGTCGCAGATTTGTTGCCTTCAACGGTATTCAGGTGTGGCATCTTGATGGCAGCAAGAGCCTTAAAAACCAAACAAACCACGGGGATCTGCATAACTGCTTCGCATAACCCAGCTCCAGACAATGGTGTAAAGCTTGTAGAACCAAGTGGAGAGATGCTTTGCCAAGAATGGGAGGTATGTTTGTCCTAGCAACTCTCCTATCCGTTTCAACCGACGTGCCCTCGACACCGCAGCATTATGCCAATGGTCTGGCCAATGCTGAAAATGACGAAGAACTGGCCACTTCTGTCAAAGAGTTGCTTTCCAATGAGGGTATTGTGAAGGCAGAAGGTTTAAAAGTGCTCATAGCGTATGACACACGGCCTACTGGGCCGTCCCTTGCGGAAGCAGCTGCTGCTGGAGCGCGTGCACTTGGGGTTGAGCCTGAGCTACTTGGACTGTTGACAACTCCTCAACTCCATTGGGGAGTTATGATGCGCAATAAAAATCAGCCATCAGATGAAGCATCCTATTGCAGTACCCTTGCTAATGCATTTAAACGTTTGGTAGGGGTAAATGCAAAGGAAGAAAATGTCACCCTCTATGTTGACTGTGCGAATGGTGTTGGGGCCCCCAAATTAGCTCGCTTAGCACCGTTATTGGAGGAGTCTGGATTAAAATTAGTATTGAGGAACAGAGGTGGTGGTGCACTGAATGGTGGCTGTGGTTCAGACTTTTTACAAAAGGATAAGAAACTTCCAGAGACCTTTGAGGACTTACCCCCAGGCACCCGCTGTGCTGCAATTGATGGAGACGCTGATCGCCTGATGTATTTTACACCAGTAGAAAATCCAAAGGGATATGCACAGCTGTTTGATGGAGACCGTATTGCTACGTTGGCCGCTGCATATTGCCATGACTTGCTTGATGCTCTGCCAAATGGGGGGATCAATGCTACTATCGGCATCGTTCAGACTGCCTATGCAAATGGAGCATCCTCTCATTATATGATGAGTGAATTGGGTTGTGCTGTTGAACTAACTCCGACTGGGGTCAAATACCTTCATGAAGCCGCTCATCACTTTGATATTGGAGTGTATTTTGAAGCTAATGGTCATGGTATGGTCCTGCTCAAGCCTTCCTTTTTGGACAAAGTTAAGGCTATTGCCGCCGCTCAAGGTGACTCAGGCGCTGCTGCAGATTTCTTAGCATTAGCTGATGCTATTAATCAGAGTGTTGGTGATGCCATCAGTGGGATTTTACTCGTTGAAGCAGCCCTGAGGCGCAAGGGATGGAGTCTGGAACAATGGGGTAGCTTGTATGCAGACCTTCCATCTCGACAGTTGAAGGTCAAGGTTGCTGACAGGACCTTGATAACAACAAAGGATGCTGAGACAAAGGTAGCACACCCCAAGATGCTGCAGGGCTTAATTGACAAAGAGGTGGGATTGGTTTCGAAAGGGAGGTCCTTTGTAAGGCCGTCTGGTACGGAAGATGTCGTTCGAGTGTATGCCGAGGCAGAAACGCAAGAGCTGGCGGATATATTGGCTGAGCGAGTAGCTGCACTCGTTCATGAGCATGCAGGTGGCATTGATTGATTCATTTAGGGGTGAATGAACAAAACGTGACAAAACTTATTTTATCAAATTTACATGATGCGATTCTCTTGTTAAAAGGAAAGAAAGAACAAAACAATCAAGGCCCTGCGGAACTCATCACATATCTAACTAAGCTGACATCGACTTCTTGGCAGCCTTGACAACACCGTCAACGGTAATGCCATACTTCTCGTAAAGAACTGGTCCTGGAGCAGATGCACCGAATTCATCAATGCCAATGGTCTCACCCTTTCCACCCACATACTTGAGCCAGCCCATGGTGGAACCAGCCTCAACGGAAACACGTGCAGTGACCTCTGGTGGGAACACAGAGTCTTTGTAGCTCTGGGGCTGCTCATCAAAGAGTTCCCAGCATGGCATGGACACAACACGGACCTTCTTGCCCTCTCCCTCCAATTTATGAGCTGCCTCAACAGCCATTGGGAGCTCGGAGCCTGTGCCGATGATGATCACATCTGGCTTGGCATCTCCACCGTGGACAACATATGCACCCTTCATGGTTCCCTCAATGGAGGTAGTTGCCATGTTAGGCATGCCCTGGCGAGAGAACACCAACGTGCTTGGCCTCTTGATTTTATCCTTATTTTGTGCCATGCTATTGACAACAGCAGCATAATAAGCACCAGCAGTCTCATTACCATCACCTGGACGAATGGTGAGCATGTTTGGCATGGCACGGAAAGATGCCAATTGCTCGATGGGCTGATGAGTAGGTCCATCCTCACCCAAACCAATAGAGTCATGGGTCATGACAAAAATCTGACCACACTCAGAGAGGGCAGCCATACGCATGGCATTACGCATGTAATCAGAGAAGATAAAGAAGGTGGCAGTGTATGGGATGAAACCAGGTGCATAGAGGCCAATACCATTACCGATCGCACCCATAGCGTGCTCACGGACTCCAAATCGCATGTTACGCTCAGCATAGCTGTTCTTCTGGAAATCACCAAACATCTTCATCAGGGTCATGTTGGAAGGTGCCAAATCAGCAGAGCCACCAATGACACCTGGAATGACTGGTGCAAGAGCATTCAACATGGTCTGTGAATGGAGACGGGTGGCGAGGCCCTTGTCCTCTGGTGTGAACTTGGGTAGAGCCTTCTCCCAGCCCTCTGGAAGCTTGCCAGTGGTGATGCTCTCATACTCCTTGTACTCCTCTGGGTACTTGCTCTTGTATGTCTCAACAGTCTTGTTGTAAGCGGCTTGAGCCTCAGCACCGCGCTTGCCAACAGCCCCAAACTCGTCATATGCCTCCTGTGGCACCTCAAATTCCTTGTAAGGCCACTTGAGGTTCTCACGTGTGGCACTGGTTTCATCCTTACCGAGAGGAGCACCATGGACATCATGGGAGTCAGCCTTGTTGGGGGAACCATATCCAATCAGGGTGGAGACCTTGATCAAAGATGGCTTATCAGTTACGGACTGAGCCTTTGCAATGGCAGCCTTCAGGCCCTCAAGGTCGTGGTTGCCGTCCTTCACGTGCTGAACATGCCATCCCAGAGCTTCATAGCGGGCGGAGACATCTTCGGTGAAGGAGATATCTGTATGACCATCGATGGAGATTCTGTTGTCATCGTAGAGGGCAATCAACTTGCCAAGGCCCCAGTGACCCGCAAGAGATGCGGCTTCATTGGAGATGCCCTCCATGTTGCAACCATCGCCCATGATGCAGTATGTGTAGTGGTCGACAAGCTTGGCATCAGGCTTATTGAAGCGGGCAGCCAAGTGAGCCTCAGCAGCGGCAATACCGACAGCATTTGCAATACCTTGGCCAAGAGGACCAGTGGTGACTTCAATGCCTTGGGTCAAGAAGTTCTCTGGATGTCCAGGGCATTTGGAGCCCCATTGACGGAACTGCTTGAGGTCTTCGATGCCGAGGGGGTATCCCATGAGATGGAGGAGAGCATACTGAAGCATGGACCCGTGTCCAGCGGACAGGACAAAGCGGTCGCGGTTGGGGAACTTGGGGTCCTTGGGGTTGGCAACAAAGAACTCCTTGAAAAGAACGTAGGTCATGGGAGCACAGCCCATTGGGAGACCTGGGTGACCAGAGTTTGCCTGCGGGATGCGGACGCCAGGACAATGGTGAGAACAATGTTCTCCATTATCTTCTATACGACGTATTATACATGCTATGGACAAAACTTACGGCGTTGACACCATCGATGGCCAAGAAACGAACGGCTGCATAAAGAAGGGTTAAGATGTGAGCAACAGTGCAAGTTGGCAGGAGCCACGTAACAAAACAATTAATAGCTTTGAAGAGTGTCCACACATCGGGGAATCTATCTACGAGCAGCAAAGCCGTGCATTGTGGTAGAAGAGTAGAACTCCCAATTATCCCACCCACCATTGATGGCAAGCTCGGCCTTCTTGTCCGCGATGACTCCGGTTGCTGGTGGAGCAGCTGCGACGCTTGCCTGAGCCTTGATAACATGGCTGACACGTCCAGCAGAGAGGACCGTGCGGCGTCCAGAAGGCATCTGCTTTGGCAGAGCCATGCGTCTGTGTCCCAAGATAGTTTGAGTCTGCATCGTGCTCAAGTTTTTACGATGCAATGAGAATTTTAACAAATGAAGGATAGAGGCCTTTGACAGGTGTTGCGCCTCGCATTTTATCTCATTACCCCACCTATCCTTTCAGCCAATGGGGCTGAAGCTCACTTTCTTCTGAGGTGTGGATGCAGTGTTCTGAATGCTGGGCTCCTTCTGTAAGAGTTTCTGAAAATTTAGTCTCAAATTTTCACACCACTTCTAGTATGCTTTTGCAAATATAGCCACTTCTGCAGCCTTTTCGCCAGTCATCAAGCATATACCACTATGTGTTGGCTGATCAAAAGGAATACATCTCAAAGTGGCACTCGTTTCCTCCTTGACTCGCTCTTCATCAGCGTCGCTTCCACACCAGGGTCCCCTTGCCCAGTGCCCTTGTTCAATGACTACTTTCAATTCATCATAACTAGAAACATCAATGATATTTTGATCCCTAAACGATTTTGCTTGTGCTAAGAGTCCACATTGCACGTCTTCTAACAAGTCCTTCACTGCTGCAGTCAGTGCAGCATGCTCGATGGGTACCCCCATCTGCTTCCCCTCCTTACCCGGAATATCCCGCCTTCCAAGAACACAACTTTTTGACTCTACATCCCTTGGTCCAATTTCAATACGAACTGGCACGCCCCTCATTTCGTGGTGATTAAATTTCCAGCCTGGTGTCTTATCAGCTGCACCATCTACTTCGACTCTAATGCCTTCCGACTTCAGTATTTGCTCTATTTGAGTGGCAGCGCCGAGGACACTATCGGCATCCATCCCTTTTTTCAATATAGGAATGATAACTACCTGAACAGGTGCAAGAAGGGGAGGAAGCCTCAGGCCAGAATCGTCCCCATGTCCCATGATGATTCCACCGACCATACGAGTGGAGACGCCCCAAGAGCTCTGATGTACATACCTCAGCTGTCCCGACTCATCCAAATATCTGGTACCAAAGGCACGTGCGAAATTCTCACCTAAATTGTGACTTGTTCCCGCTTGAAGTGCTCTCTTATCTCCCATCATTGCCTCTATAGTGTACGTGACATTGGCTCCAGCAAATGACTCACGCTTTGATTTCCTGCCTGCCACTACAGGAAGAGCTGCTACATTGATTGCAAACTCTTCATAGACTTTGAGCATGCGTATAGTCTCCTCCTCTGCTTCCTCGGCACTAGCATGTGCGGTATGACCTTCCTGCCACAGAAACTCCAGTGTACGAATGAAAGGCCTTGTTCTCATTTCCCATCGATGGACATTGGCCCATTGGTTCAAAAGAAGAGGTAGATCTCTGTAACTCTGTACCCATTGAGCAAACATGTGGTTGACAATGGTTTCGCTGGTCGGACGCACCACAAGTGGCTCTTCAAGTTCTTTACCACCGCCGCGGGTAACCAGTGCCAATTCCGGTGCAAAGCCTTCTACATGATCAGCTTCTTTCTGCAGAAAGCTCATTGGTATCAGTTGTGGAAAATAAGCATTCTTATGACCTGTTTCTTTGAATTTAGCATCCAAGTATGACTGAATGTTCTCCCAGATTGCATATCCATACGGACGAATAACCATGGTGCCACGAACTGGACCATAGTCAGCCAGCTGTGCCTCCCTGACTACATCAAGATACCAACGACTAAAGTCTTGAGATTTTGGAGTTACACCTCCTTGAGCTTGTTGTTTTGGTTTCTGATCCTGTTGTTGGCCCCTCTTATGCTGCTTTGGGGGAGCTTCGGCACTGGAACTGGTCGTGCACCTCCACAAACGCTGGTGCCTGACCGATATCCTGCAAAGTCATGTAATTTGGCGTCATGGTGTCAAGAAAGACGGGCAGAAGCTCTTCACAGACTCACTTTGAACCTGAAGGAAGGAATTTATGCATAGTCGTCACCCGCATGTTGTCAGCTTTGTGCAAGGAATTGTGATTCAAGCTGAAATACATCGCAGCAACAAAGGCCCAGAAGATATGGTAGGCACAATTATAATGAGAAGCCTATAATGCCCAGCGGAGAAATGGGCTCCGTTTCATTGAAATAGAATTGCAGCTGTACTGTGATTATGATTTTCACTTTACACTGGGTCTCCGACTACCAATCAGAGACCGGACTGTATTCATTAAAATGAGTGTTCCAACTCAGACAGAATCATAGTCTCAGCAAAGAGATATTTTGAAGACGAAGTAAATGATTGAAAGTCAAGGTTTACGAAGAGTAAAGAAGATCTGAGAAAAGACACAACAAACGTCGTGTCACATCACACATCACCTTTGGTCAATCTAGGCCTTTGCTTTGGGGTTTCTAGCCTATTTCACTTTGGATAGATGGCTACAGACTTGACATCTGAAGAAGCTATCATAAACGCCTACCAGAAGCTTGTGGACGAGCGGAATGCTCTTGCCAATGCCACTCTGGACCGTCAAGCAGAGGTAGAGCAGCATGATCTCGTCATCCAAAGGCTAAAGCCAATGGAATGTGGAAGGAAGTGTTTCCAGTTAGTGGGGGATGTTCTTGTGCAAAGCACAGTGATGGAAGTTCTACCTACTCTTGAACAGACTAGGAACCAACTGGCAGGGGCCGCAGAGAACATAGAGAAGCAATTCACAGCGAAAGGTGAGGAGATTTCCCGCTTCGAGGAAAAGTACAAAATTAGAATGAAGGACGATCCTTCAACAACTTCAAAGACTGTGGGAAAGTCCAATCAAGGCGTGTTAGTGGGCAATTAATTCATTGATTCATTAAACTTCATCAATTGTCATGTAAAGTGATATCTGCAGCTGCCTTAATCAAAGAAGGGCTCAGTTGTTGGACCCTGCTGTGTATGCACTTTGATAACACACCAGTATACAGTCTGAGATCAGCACTGCTGTCCACATTCACTAATGTTTCTAAGAGCACATCCACCATCACCTGCACTGCTCTATCTTCAGTATCCTCATCCTTCCAACAAGGAACTACGACCATATTGTTCTCTTCGTCTTTATCTGACTTGAAGGCATCATCGTCAAACAGCAACACTCTGTGGATGCATACAGAAAAATGTTTTGCCAATGGCTTGATGGTGTCCCATGGTTTTCCACCGCCATCGATGTGGTCCTTGCCTGCTGGCGAGGTATGCTCTCTGTAAAGAACAAGGCTTCTATTGCCAAATAGAGGGGCTCCTTTCCCAGCATGCTCCTCCAGCATTGCAATGGCAGTCTCTGCAGTTCTAAGAGTGGCCGAAGTGAAGATGCCCAACTGAAAATGTGACTGAAGGCGACGTAAATGGTGTGTACCTGGGCGAGGGCAGTTCCGGCCTGCTGATCTCCTCTTGGATGTATGGCTCGTCAATGTGCCATTCAAGTCAAATAACAGAATTGGTCGCGAATCTTCCAAATCTACCACCACCTCCCTGACAACTGGTATGGTACTGTAACCCCTGTGATTGAATGGCAGAATATTGGTGCTGCTCTTTTTCTGTGCTGTCATTATCATTGGAGGCTTTCTATGGCTATCAGTAAGTATGGTATGAGCTATTGACAACGGATCAGTGTCGCTCCTGGCAACATAAACCCATTGAAATCCCTCCTGTGCACGATTGACTCTCTGAAACTCTCCAAAAAACCTACGGCATACCCCAACAACTTCATCAGGGTCTAAAGTGGCATGACGCAGTATATTATGTGCTCTTTTAATGCATACTTCTAGGGGAGTCTCCAGAACAAAGGCCACCAAGTTAATGACTTTGCCAGGAGATGCTCTCATACCCTGCTGTACAACCAACACAAAACGTTTTCTCTGGTCCCGTGTGTGGTTGCAACGATCTATAACTATGTTATTACCAGCTAAAAGTTCTCTCTCAAGTGATACTTCACAAGCCTCACAGCTCCCTAGTGTATCTTGATTGATGCATATCCATCCGTTCTGTTGAAAGAAGTCTGCAAGTGTTGTTTTACCTGCAAACCTTGCCGACCTTGGATGAGTTATTGTGTTGGGAGGGATTCAGAATAAATACATATTAAACAGGTGGCCATTCAGTGGATTCAACACTGACCTGAACCTGGAATACCGACTAATACAAGTACAGTTTGCGTATTCGTCATTTAAGTCGGCACATTTACTACTGCGCTCGTTTCTCAAAACAGCTCGCAATAAGCACAAGGCTGAAATATAACAATACGTAACAACGATTGCTTTACAAATGCATCTTATATACTCAATAGCTCTGAAGTTTCAATTCCAGTAGCATCTCTTGCAGGCTGTCTGCACACAAACAAAACTTTGGCAACAGGCCTCATCCCAGGAGCAAAGGCTGCTCCAGACACGAGCTGTGCAGCTCCTCCCCCTCCACTTTCAGCCATATAATACTCAGTCTCAATCACCTCTAAACTCTCTGGCTCGGCATCAACAACCACCAAGCCAGGACCTGCAACATGCTTCACATCCTCATCATGCTTGTATCCAAGCGCAGATCTAACCGCTGGAACATCCATGCAATTCTTTATCATTATTGCAACTGGTCTCCCTGCTCTCAATAGTACTGACCAATTGGGTAAGCACACCCATTGCTTATTAGATGCATTTTCTGGAATAGTGAATGCACTAAATGTTGCAGACTCGGTACAGACTTTAGGCCCTTCCTTGATGTGGTCAGCACTTACTGAGCCCATGTCACCAAGTAAAACTATGGGCCTATACCCAACCTCATCCTTTGTCAGTCTCAACATAGTCAGCCGTGCGTTGAGTGGCTCTTCTTCAGCAGCAACTGCACCTTCTTCCAATTGACTCATCAACTTTTCTTTGGCCGCTGTAGTGATGCCAGCGATGCTGAGACCCTTTTTTATGCAGTTTTCAGTGTCTTGCTTTTTATTGGTGCCACCACACTCTAAACTATCTCTGTAGTATTTGAATGCCAAGCAGTCCGCAGGTGAATCAGTGAATCCTTCCTGGCTACCATCCCTCCGCTCATATTCTTTTATGGCTCTTGCCAAAATCTGAGCTTCTGAAGGAGTCAGCATGTGATCTGCAAGGTACTGTGCTGCTGGGGTACGCTGCGTACCTGAGAGATACCTAAGTTCATACAACGCATCTGCCTCGTAATCGAAAACTGCCATCTGTTCTGGCGTCAATACTCCAGAACGTTTAACGGATTCGTACACTTGCAACGCTGAAGTCCAAAGATTCTGGAGGCGTCGCTCCATTCCGGTAATGTCTTGAATTGTGGTTGCATCGATTCCTGCCCTTTGCAATGCAGGCAGGAGTTTCGCCAGTTGGTACCATTTCCCGGCTTGAGCTTGCAATCTGTTCAGCATGGCTTCAGTCGACATGCCAACTTCATCTTCACCTTTTGAAGGATTCGATGCATCCATAAAACCAGGTGGAGGTCTGAAACTGTTCCTTGCTGCTGCTGGAACATCAGAGTCCAAGCTACTGAGTCCACCTGCTAGTGAGCGGCCACCACTTGGTGCACCGCTGCCTGATTGGCCTGGAATGACAATACGTCCACCGGGTCTAGGAGGCGGTGTTGGCGACTGGCCAGGAATAATAAGGCGGGAGTCTCCAGACCCACCACCCTGTCTACATTGCACTGAAAGCCTACTACCTTTAGCGCAGTGATTCAGTCGGAGTTGGGATGCAAGGTGCATTTTGCACTGTGTTAATTAAAAAGCACTCAATATGATATCTTAATTTATCAAACCCAAAGTTCCGGGATATTCAGATACGCATTTGTTACTTATTGATCAATGTTGGGGAGTGGATTTCACCGACGTACACACACCTTGCTGGGATGATGGCTCCCTGAAAGGTGGGACATGGTGGATGCCCAAGGCTGCATGTACACTTCTTCTTGCCAGCTTAATTCCTTCACAACCCCTCAGGTCATATTTCATTGTGTTCAGAATATGCTGATTCCAGGGACTGTGAGCATGAGGCTTCTACCTCTCTGTCCCCTTCTCCAGTTTGTAGATTATGGCTTTGATACGCAATCGTGTACATTTGTTGTGCGATTATGGTCGAATGATATGATTTTAAGAGGAATCACTGTTAGTAGAGCTACTTAAAATCCTAGAAGAGGCACAGGCGTTTGATTTCTTTTCAACTCATGCATTGTGCACACTTTTCCCCAGGTCGATATCCTCCTGTTTGGAGAACTGTTACCACAAGGGCCTCGAAATCGAGATTAAAAATAGACGTTGTTAGATCAAATCGTTCAATCGCGGCCACTTCTAGGAGTGCTTCAAGGGATGAAGGCATACAGCAGCGGAGCGGTCCTCCTCCTTCTCCTCCTCCCTCTTCACAAGATGCTGCAACGACACTTTGGCAAGATTTGCTCAGCACTCCTGAACCTGAGATGTTCGGACCACGTGCTCGAAGTGCATCAGATGCAGCTGTTTTGAGGAGAAAAGGTCATTTGAAAGAGCAAGATAGATTGATAGAGTTTATGCTGCAAATGCATCAAACGCATACAAGTTTAGAGGTCATGCAAAAAATGGAAAGGTGGATCACTGAACATAGAAGGGATCCAAGATCAAGTAGATTAAAAAGAATGGTACCTAACATAGGACAATTCTTCACACCGCTAGGACTCGTAGAGGCATTTAAAGAATATGACGAGTTCTTTGCTTTGTCAAGGCGGCAGTATGTGCCCCCCAATTTTGCTGAGATACGACACATTCTCAATATAGCTCAGGTCCACAATTCAGCAGATACCCTCAAGCTGATGACATTTGATGCAGATGGTACCCTCTATGCAGATGGCTCGCATATGGAACATGACAACGAAATGATTCAGCACATCATAGGCTTGATGACCGCTGGGGTCCACGTGGCCATCGTAACTGCAGCAGGATATCCTGGTGCACCTGAGAGATTTGAACAGAGAGTAGAAGGACTGTTGGCAGCTTTTCGACAGTTGCAAGTGCCAGCATCTGTCATTCATAGGTTTCATATCATGGGGGGTGAGTGTAATTATCTCCTCAGAGTGGGTTCTCATGGGAGATTGGAGTTTGTGCCGGATAGAGAGTGGAAATCTGCTTTGATGTCCTCTTGGAAACAAGAGGACATAACAGTGTTGCTGAATGCTGCTGAGGCTATGTTATTAGAAGGAGCATCCAGACTATGTCTTCCCGTCCATGTTGTGCGAAAAGAAAGGGCTGTTGGGGTGGTACCCAGAGGCCCAACCATCTACGAGGTCTTGGAGGAATTAGCCATCAGTGTTCAAGCCCAACTAGAAGCTCCAATACCGTTTTGTGCATTCAACGGCGGCAATGATGTGTTTGTTGATGTGGGAAATAAGAGTCTGGGTTTGGAAGCGCTGATGTCATACTTGGGAGTGACCCCTCCTGAGGCATTGCACGTCGGGGATAGATTCACACAGAGTGGAAACGATTCTGCTACGCGAGACTGTTGTTCTATATTATGGGTAGCCAATCCTGAAGAGACTGATTTTTTTATTAAACTCCTCCTAGCTGACATACGAAAAGCAAAATTACAACAACCTTACATTGATTGAATGATGATTCATTAGTAAATGAGGGGTATCAATCTGTATTTAACAACGGCACAGTACTTGTCCCAGTCCTTCCCATACTTCAGCCGACATGCATGCTCATCTCTCAAGTCCCTGTGAATAAGAAGTGCTCCAAAATATACAACATAGAAATAAGGTAAGATGCTTTGGAAACCTGTAGGAAGACACCATGATAAACCCATCAACCAATCACCAAAATAATTAATGTGCCTAGCCATCCCCCACCAGCCACTGATGATTAATTTTGTACCCCTGGCAGTTGGCAACGTCTTCAAACTCCTTACTTTGGGGTGGTTTGGATCCCTTCTAAATACATCCTTTTGTGAGTTAGCACCTCTAAACATCAGGTAACCTAGAGCTTTCACAACAACAATGGCAACACTAGCCAACATACTCAGGCTCATTGGGTTGTCAACCAACACTCTTGCTTGCAGCGAGTATGTGAAAGGCACCCAAGCCAGGTCTCCAAATGCAAGCATAAAACCAAATCCATCCGTCGTGATATCCATTGTTGTTAAAATGGATTTCTCATTATACAATGCATCCCATACATATAGTGTCTGGAAGGTGCAGACGAGCAGCATGGCTGCTGAAACATACCCCAATCGCTGGTACTGTTCTGCAGCCATTGCCACGTCTAACACGACCCATCCTATCAAACCAGGGTATAATTCACAAAATTCTTTAAGATCCAAATTACCGATGCGTGGATTCAGTTCTCTTCCCATGTAGAAATCATAGATGAAAACCCCACTGGAGCCCCCTCCTGCCAGCAGTCGACCCTTTACAAACGAAGAGAGGTAAAGGTAGATGCTTAACAAGGCTGAGAAGATGATTGCTGATGTCAGTAATGGAACGTAGTTCTCATACGCCCATGAGAGTTTGAAATAAGAATTGCTTGAGAATCCAAAGTAGAGCGCTAATGTCAAAGAAAGTATGAAGTTATTCAAGCCATTCAGCTTGTATGACAGTGTAGTGCCGTTTGGCAGAAGAACACCTTGGTGCCGTTGGCCGGGAAGTAGGACGTGCAGTGCAATTTGAAATGCAAACCAGCCCACTACTACTCCCATTGCTTCCCAGCTAAAGAATTTTTGATCGACTGCAAAACCTGGAAGTGTGAAGTGTGGGGCCAACTGCATACATCCTTGAGCATTACAAGCGTAGACCAGGCCATAACAGACCAATGGCAGGCCTATCACAATGCATATAGGACCTATATATGGTCCGAAGAACTCGTATTCGAAGTCATCCGTCTTCGCAACTCGTTTTGTTGACATACTGATCTATCAATGTCCCGCTCTCTCTCCCACCTGGTTTAATCCAGCTCGACAAAATAATAAAAGAATGAAATCGTTGCCGGTCTAGAACAGAGGCTTTGACCATCACACTACTTTGGAGGCAAAGTACTTCATGGGCACCTGAGACCAACCCTCTGAATGTCTGAAGAGGCGTGTCATCTTGATGGAGATGTCTTCAAGTATGCATTGCACCAATGTTGCTGATGATAATGTTCTCTACAGCTATGTGCTGACTAGGGCATGGAGGAATACTTTGCTGCAAATACTCTGAGATAGATCACATGAGCCTCAAAATTACTACTACTTGCAATCGGAAGGACACTTGTCTGGGAGCACTCTTTTGTTATCTTGAGGAAGGAGAAATGAACCCTTGAATAGTTAGTCATATATTTTACTCTCTAAAAGTTATTGATAGTATGGGACCTATTAGTTTGTCCTTCGGTCACCTTCATCAACCTCGAAGGGCCATCAATGTCTGTCGGAAGCAGCCCAGCCGAATTTCCCATAAATATTCTGTGGTTCGAGGTATGCATTCAACTGTAATAGATTCAATTGATCTGACGGCGAAACTAATGTGCACTCTCTCCAATATTTCAGCTTCGGCTGTGGCCACGAAACTTGACCTTCACGCCGGAGATGCCACAATCAGTCTGCCATTTTCGCATGAACAAGGCAAGCAATTATCAGCAGCAATACAGGGTATAATGGAGACATTTGCAGCAAAACAACAGGCAGCTAGACCCAAGCGTTGGGATTGTATGGACTTCCAAGTCTCGCCAGATCATGTCGAGTGCTTAGAGATAGTTTGTAACCCCAACGCATACTCTACAGCTTTTGAAGCAAAAGTGTTCATCACATTGAAGTTGAATGGAGGAGTGAAGCTAGTCACGGAGGGAAAACTTAGTGCTATGAAGGCAGACGTAGAGTTGTTCCTGGAGACATAGATGAGAATTCCTACCTCACCCTGACGGCGACTTAAAAGATGAGGTTGATCAGTGTTGGTGCATCAGATATCTTGAATCAGCTAGAGTGGAGCATTCTAGCGAGAACAAACGGACTTTTGTCGGTTAATGGACTTTACCTAAAAACGAAACAAGGATCTGTAAGTTCTTACACGTCGTCTTCGAGCTCGCAAGAACAAAGAAAGTGGGATGCGGCTCCAAAGTCGTTCATTGCAAAGCAACAATGTTGCTCGTAACATATGCCAAACGAGTAGGAAAGGATTACTAGTAACCAGAAAATGTGTTAGACTAATAACTCGTTCAGTTGAGGTCAGTTTGCTGTGGAGATCGTTTTTGGTATAATCCTGCCGGCCAACTTTAATGGCAGCCAAGTGAACTCATTTCCCCGCTCATTCTTGCTCATCTGCGCTGCAGGTCGATTCAAAGACTCAAGCAAGCACTGGATCTCAAGCAAGCGATGGCAAGACAGACATATACATTGGCTTCCAGAAGGACGATCTTGCCCCTCGAAGTGGCCGTCAGGGCCGTATCGTCCGTGATGATCCAGCAAAGTATCCAGGCCGTGATGAACTTGCAGGTGGTTGGGCAGGGGGAGAAGTAGGACTAAAGGCTTGGGCTGAAGCTAATGCTCCGGCACCAGAGGATTTAAAAAAATTGAAGAGCAAGCCATCTAGGGAGCCCAAACCAATTTCTAATGGAAGAGATGAGATTTACGTTGGGTTCACTAAAGATGAGATAGATGCAAAGAACTCTGGAAGGAAGGGCCGCGTTCTTAAAGATGATGCAAAGAAATATCCCGGTCGCACGGAGCTGACTGGTGGCTTTGCAGGGGGAGAGTTGGGTTTGAGGAAGTTTGTTGAAGTTGGTGATGTCCCCATTGACTTGACGCCTGGAGGAAGAAGACAGGGCCAAAGTCCTCTCGTCATTGCTCTTGGCCTGAGCATTATTGCTACTGTAGGTGGTTTGCTGCTGAACGATGTTTCTGATCTGGGAGAGGAGGCGTTCACCGGAAGCACAGGCGTGAATCCAGCAGCTGCTCTCTCAGGGCTTGATGACAACACAAAGTTGTTACTAGAAGCAGGGGTATTGTTATTTGGTATTGCAGGAACTTTGGGTGCTGCTCGTGCAATTTTCAGGGGGGTAGCCAACAGCTTTAAAGAAACTGCAGCTCGTATTGCAACCCTGAGTGTGTTTTGGATTGCTGTTTTTATTGCTGCCAAGTTTGTCTTGGAAGCACCTTAAATTTTATTCTTTCATGTAAAGAGAGTGAACTCATTGAAAGTACTGTAGAACTTCCTAGGCTACAGTATGTAGGAAGAAATAGTATCGAATGAACATGGGAAAGATTTGGTGGATCTGTCAATGTACCTTTTTGTATCCGAGCCAAGGACGCTCAGGATACAGAGCAATACAAAAGAATTTGATATTAAGGAAGAGGAATAGGATTGAGCAAACATGACATCCGATTGGAAGGGCGCAAGTAGATATACAGTGTCCACAATGGAGAATGCTTTCATTAAAAATAAACACATGTTCGGCCTCAACAGCCTTTGTTTCAACAGCACAATCAGACACAACTTTATTCCTTTTAAATCGACAAAAAGAGGTAATACAGTACTAGTTATGTCTAGTCATCCTCCTCATAGTCTGAGTCGTCCTCATCATCCTCGTATTCTGATTCGTCGTCCTCTTCAAATTCAGACTCTGATTCTCCCCCTGCTTTGCGTGCTTTCTTGGTCGCTGGCTCTTCTGCAATGCAACGTATTGATGTATGTCAGTATACAAGGGACCAATACATACAATTAAAAATCTCACCATACTCCCCCTCATCATCAGACAACTGCTCTTTGAGCAGCTCTGCAGTAGGGAACTCCTCACCTTCTTCTTCATTTTCTTCCTGCATACAGTTCAAAGGAGAGGAGGAGGAAACATCAGTCGGCGTGTCCTGCCACAAGAACAGCGCTGCTCAGTTCATTCTTACCTCTTCATCTTCATCTTCCTCTTCTTCTTCTTCTTCTTCGAATTCCTCTTCCTCTTCATCATCGCCACCAGCGCCAGCGCCAGCGCCAGCGCCAGTGGCCCCGCCCTCTTCTTCCTCCCCACCTTCCTCTTCACCCTCATCGTCACCCCCCTCCTCCTCACCTTCTTCTTCATACTCCTCTTCACCGCCCTCCTCATCATCCTCACCATCATCGGATTCCACATCCACTGGCTCTCCATCAACATTGTCCCCATTGAATGCAACAAATGTTGGCACATCACACATCAATTTGAATACAAATTCACGGAGGTTGGGAGTTGAGATTTCGATTGGACACCGATCGACGTCCAAGGAACGGAGCTTTGGCATTTGTTTTAAGGGCTCCAAATCTTCCAATTTGGTAATACGGTTACCGCCAAGCTCTAGGATCTGGAGATTTGTAAGAGGCCTGAGGACCTCAAGTCCGCCTGAGATTTGGTTGTCCATCAACGACAATTTAATAAGGGTTGACGGGGCTGAAGTTATTCCTTTCAGTGATCTAAGACCTACACCTGATAGTGATAATACTTCTAGAGAGCTAAACGGTTCTAATCCCTGCAATGATAACAGTTTGCAAGTTTTGGAGTACAAGAGCATTTCAAATTTGGGGCGTCAAAGTAGGGATTACAACGTCACATACCTCTATTTCTTTTGCTAAACAGGCACCGTCAAGTTCTAGAATCTTGATTTGGTCTGCTGGAATACCTTTGCTTAAAACTGTCTGATCGAGTGCCTCTAGCAAAGTTTTTGGCATGAACTTGGAAAAGCAAAAAAGTCGAAACCACTCAATACAATTGATTCTGATGTGTGGATTATGTCCATAAGTGACGATCGCACCCGGTTTTACATGTTTTGGGGGTCCAGGGCATCAACAGTTTCTTCTTGCCATAAAGTCATCAGTGGGAGCAACTGTTCGGGCGAGATCCAAATTTTTCTTTACGTTTTGATTGTCGATGCAATAGCGACATGTCGTAAACAGTCTTGTAATCACCTGCTGAAATAAATTTTGTTCATCGGAGGTTGATACGATTGGGATTTGAAGAGCAATCAGTTCATAATTGAGTCTCCACAGCTACAGAGCGAACTTGGTCCATATGGGCAAGGATGCCCCTTGCAACAACTATAGCAAGCGTATAAAGACTGACCATCAAATGGAGGTGGGCGTAGCTGGAAGTGGAGGACAGCATAAAGGAGGGAGAAGAGGCGGCGGTCGGGGAAGAAGGAATGGTGGCAGAGGACCAGTGCGAGAAGTCGGTATAGATGCCTATTTTCATCCCTCCATGCTGGAAGATCCATGGAAGGATTTCCCGGAAACCAAGAGAACTCTTAATAGAAGGATTGGCGAAGAAGGTGTAAGCTCAAAGGAAGGATATGGGGACAGACCTTGGCATTGAGCCACATAAGGTAAAAGGACGAGGACAGAGCATAGCCGTCGAGTACACATTTTACATTTAATCACAGTAAGAATTGTTATAAAATTTTTCTTCTTTTGAGAAGCAAGTTCTTGCAGTACAAAGAAGAGGGCCATTTCTATGTTTGGAGCATCACCAACTCTTGTCTCTCCAGTTGCTAGGAGTAGACTGACGATCTTAGCGGCAACCCATCCACGTGAGTTTTCAATGCAACAAAGTATGCCATTCTGGGCCCGCCAGCTGACAATTCGACCAACACTGGCTCTCATGCTTCCGCCGCAGAGCACAAAAGTACAAAGCTGATGAATCACAGACGTCCTAAAAAGAGCTCAAAGAGTGATAGGAACAGAAAACCAGCTGTATACGCACCCCTTCCACCCCCACCACCCGCAGTTATCGTCCTCAGTGAATAAGGCTGGGATAACAAGGATTTTATAGCATTGTAATGGCATAGACTCGAGACTATCTACAGATAATTCATTAATGCATTTATCATACTTGCGGCTCGCGACACCTTCGAAACTCTCATCTCCTGTCACGTTCTCCACTTTGAACAGAGGGCAACGGATACCTACCCGTGATGAAGCCTTGTTATCTAAATCCGTTGCATCATTAAAGCTCGACAGCGATGATGATCTAAAGCGTGCAGCCACAGCCCGGAATCTTCTCCGGTGCCTAGAGTCCACCACGCCGGGCGGCTTTTACGGCGCAATTACATTGCCTATTCATGTAGAGCCTCCGAGGCCTTGGCTGGCATTAGAAACTCGGATGCAGAGACAAGGAGTTAATAAATTTCAGTCAGCGTTCTCATTTCGCAGGTACCCTGTCCCAAATTTGGGGAGGTGCCAGCTGTGCCGGAGTAGGGAGACACGCCGTTTCAAACAGCGGGAGATCAATATTTTTCTGGCATTGCTTTTTGAGTTGTTACCTGCCGCTGTACATTTGGCCGGACTCCCCAGCATTAATTTGAATCAATTTGACTTATTTCATGCCCACCTTTTCTTTCACGAAGGGCACATTGGGATGCTGTTCCATTCCAACGAGTATCCAGCCCGGTCCGCTCCCGACTTTGACATAGACCTTGGCCACTGCCAGGCGAACAGTACGTTAGAATGGAATGAACGCAAAATGCAATTAAGGAACATTGTTTTCTGGAAAGGGAGGCTTGCTTCCATTGATCTTGGTACACCCCTTGCACAGGAGTTGATTTTGCCCGGTTTGGGCTATCCTGTGTACACCCTTTTGGAATCAGATTTTGGGGGATATCCCATTTTGGGGGATATCAATTACTTTTCTTGGTTGAAAGGCAGACAATTACAATATAAAATAGGCGTATGCTTCTAATTATTCACTTAATGAAAAGAAGTTCAGAGCATATCAGACGACACCACAATCAGCTATCAGGGCTGCTAGTGCAGGACGGCCATCATCAGTTGCTACCTCCTTGTTCATCCTGTCTAAAACTTCAATGCCTCGTATGACCCTACCTATAACTATGTGCTTGCCATCATTTTGAGGTGCTGGAGCAAGGGTGATATAGAATTGGCTCGTGTTTGAGTTCTTTCCAGAGTTTGCCATGCCGACGACTCCAATGGCATCGTGCTTTCGCCTCATGCCTCCCTTTTCATCATTAAACTTGCCCCCATAAATAGAGTCTCCACCAGATCCGTCCCCTTTTACTATGTCCCCACTCTGGATAACAAAACCTTTGATGCAGCGATGGAACACACAGCCCTTGTAGTGCAGAGGCTTCCCACTGGCTTTGCCTTTGCCCTTCTCCCCTGTGCACAGACACAGGAAATTCGCTACTGCTTTGGGACAGTCACCTGCATACAGTTCAATTAACAACCTCCCAGCGAGGAGTGGGTCTGGATGCATTAACAGTGGTTGACCTTGAGAATTCCACTTGGGGTTTCCATGGTAGGACGCTAGGAGCAGCTCTTTACTTTCATCTGAGAGTCTCTCAGGAGTTTGACGTTCAGGCCAACCATACTGCGCACACACGACAGTTCTGTAACTCTAATACAAGATTCAGCTGCGAATACACTATCAGAGCATACCTGAGCGGCCAATTCTTTATAGCAAGCAAGCGTCCTCGCATATGCTGCCAATTCTTCAAAGTACTTGATTTCATCTCCGATGTTAATGTCGAGGAAGACAATCGGATTGCTCATGATGCCAATAACGTGCTATCATTTCACATATAGCCAGATATTTATAGTCTAAGTGATTGCAGTCGTTTTTCTAGATCATTGCGACTTTGGAGTCTGTCCTTCCCGAACCGCTGCATGAGATGAAATCTCTTAGATGGCGAAGCATTCTGCAGCGCTATTTCTCTCTGTTTTTCTCTGATCAACTCTTTTTCTACCAGCATGCGTATGAACTTTACATCATGCTCCTCTTCAACAGGATCCTCTTCCCTCCACCCATGCCTTGCCAATATTCGAGGGGATTCCCTCTGGCGCTCTTGAGAAGGCTCATCTTTTGCTTGGAGGATTTTGATAAGGCCATCTGGGATCTTTCCAGTTCTCTGACTATCTTCAAGGGCTTTCTTGAAAGCAGCTGTTTCTCTCTGTGCTTGCTGACGTTGTGTCGTGAGTCTCTGGCGTATTCTAGCCTTCTCCCTTTGTATAGCTTCTGTCTTTTTTCTTTTCTTTTCCAAGTTCTCCAATAATTCCTGTCTCTTTGCCTGCCTCTGCAATTCAATAATGCGAGCCTTTGTTGCTATGAAATCATGTTTTAACTCTTGCTCTCGCTTTCTCCTGGCCTGCCAGGCTATCATCTCTTGCTGCTTTCTTTGCACCACTTTCTGCTCTTTAATTCCTGCATTTGCCCTCTTTTGTTCATATCTTTGTTGCTCCTCCTGTTGAACTTTGGCAATGGCTGCTTGCCTAGACATTTCCCGTTCCATTTCTCGCTGGGTTTTCATTGTGGCAAACTGTTTCCTCTCCCTGTCTGCTTGTGTTCTCTTCATCTCAGCAATGTCTAGTCTATGCTTTGTGATCAATTCTTTCTCTGAAGATTGCTCCTCCCTTTTCTGTTGTTGCTGTTGCCTTCTTATCAAGACTTGGGCTTGGTGAATCTTTTGCTTCTCCTTGAGTTGATCAGCTGCTGTTCTGAGGGCAGTTTCCTTCTCTTTCCTCACTCTTTCTCGTCGTTCTTGCTCTTCTTTGTCCCTGAAACCAGCTTCTGCCACTTCCAGTAGCCTTTTCAATTCGTTCTTGTGTCGAACTAAAACTTTGTCGAGGTAGTCAGGATTCAGTTGCATTATGCGTAACTGTCAACTGTCCTCTATACACGCGTATATCATATATATAACTAGCAGTCAGGTAACATGATATTTATTTGTTGAATTTCACATAAACATAGGAAACACGGTTTCTTTGAATATAAGACCTACCTGTCCTTCAACAGCAAATATCAAATTGAATCGTCACCGTGCACAGCACCCATAGATACCCGTTTGATTCATACTTAGTGCTTCCATTCCAGTGGCTATGTTTTGCTCGTTTGTCGAAACATAGTAAGTCATGAGAGCAAAAACGATACAAATCGTTTGGCACACCAAGGAGCCAGTGTATTCTGTCGATTTTAGCCCCGATGGGAGATTGATAACCGCTGGTGGCGATAAAGAAATAAAAGTATGGGATGTAAGTAACTGCGCGTTCTAAAATGAAATCTGCTCATTCCTGGTTCTGAATCTGTGACGAAGTGGAGTGATCGTTTACAATTTGAAACTCAGGTTGAAAAGGCAGAAGATGGTTGTAGCGTCAACCACGTTTGCACTCTTACTGGACATTCGAAGACAATCAATTGCGTACGAGTTTCTCCAACTGGCAGGTACATGGTGAGCTCAGGAGACGGTGGCGAGGTGTTGCTCTGGCAACCGATTGAAGGCCCTGCCAATACACAGCTGGGCAACCTTGTTGCTCTTGATGAAAATGGGACTCCCCAATGGAAGAGAAGTACAGTTTTAAGAGGCCATACTGATGATGTAATGGATGCTTGCTGGGCAGCAGATGGCAGTGCTTTACTCACTGGATCAATTGACAACAAGGCCATTGTATTTGATCTGTCTGACAAGAAAAGAGGTCAGCCCCTTATTCAGCTAAGTAATCACAAGCATTTTGTCCAAGGTGTGGCTTGGGATCCTGCTCAACAATTTTTAGTCACGCAATCAGCAGATAGGACGTGTAGAATTTGGAGTCTAAAACCTCCAGCAGCGGGCAAGCGCAAGAGGATATCACAATGGAACCTTCCTGCATGTGAAACTGCCAAGGACTTTTACTGCTCCCACACATTGGCTAAACGTGCCATGTCTGAAAATGGAAAGGTAGATCGTCATCCTCTATTCCACGATGAATCTGTATCTTCCTTCTTTAGAAGGCTTTCATGGTCTCCTGATGGTTCATTCTTGGTTGTTCCTACTGGCATCTTCCGGTGTTCTCAAACTTCCAAAGATGTCAATACAGCATATGTGTATGCACGTGGTCGTTGGGCAGCTCCTGTGATGCATTTACCAGGACATGGAAAGCCTGTTGTTGCAGTAAAGTTTTGCCCTGTTCTTTATGAGAAGAGCTCCGAGCACAGCCATGACCATCAGCCATTTAGTGCATTGCCTTACAAGATGGTATTCGCGGTAGCTACTCTGGACAGTGTCATACTGTATGATACAGAGAGTGTATTGCCACTTTGTGTGTTGGGCGCAATGCATTATGACTCTATTACTGATATAGGATGGTCATGTGATGGTCGTTACCTAGTAATAGCATCTAGAGATTGTTTTTGTTCTTTGGTATGCTTTGATGAAGGAGACTTTGGAAAGCCATTGAGAATGGAGCAACTACCAGAGCATATAGTGAGGAGAGTCCTGTCTGCTCAAAAAAAGGTAGAGCCTCTTACATCACAGACAGGCAACCCAGTTAGCAAGAAAGGTGTTGTAGGAGACCAACCCTTATTGAAGCCAGAACCTGTGAATACTGTACACTCCACAGTGGAGAAAGTTCAAAGAGTACAAGAACAAATAACTTCAGCAGTAGTAGGTGCAGAACACCTGACCACACCAGCTTCGCAATCAAACAGTGGTGGTGCTGGCAGTAAACGAAGTAGACGGATCACTCCGACACTCTTGTCCCCTGCTGAATTCTCCTGTGACGAATTTAGTGCTCACATAAGGGAGGCACAGCTTCCTGGTGAGGTCAGTAGAGATGCAACGCATATTGAGAAGGGTGATGGAGTCGAGAAGAAGAGAATTACCCCTGTACCTGTAGTTTTGGACCCTCTTGGGTTTGGCGGGATAGCTGCACTGGCAATGCAAGCCGGACAACAAGCAGCAAAGGATGACTAGGTACACGTTACTTTAAAAACGTACTCACAAATAAACATGACGTCATTAGTTATTGAGGCACACCGTAAGTGACACATCACGCTCGACTGAAGTGGTTCTGATTTTGATCTGGGATCCGTTGTCGCAGGAAAGAAGTTTACGCTGAAGGGTTCTCCCATGGCTACCATTGCATCTCTGGTTCAAGATGTATTAGATAAGTTAGACATCAAAAACCTGAAGCCAAGCGACTGTCAACTCCTGCAACATGACGGCAAAGCCAGTAGGCCTGTCGACATCTCGCAGCCCCTCCGGTTTGCAAACATTCCCAAGAATGCAAAGCTTGAGCTTGTGACTGGTAGAGAACAGAAGCTTGGAATAGAGGAGCATTCTGTACCTGCAGCTCCGCTTGCTTCTACTGGCCAGTCTGCGCCAGCGTGTCAAGAAGGAAGGAGTAGCAGTAGGCAGCAGGATGCACCACCGATTTCAGAATTACCTTCTGTCCAGACCTCGACAACAGAGGATGGTCATCCATCTGTTCCAATTTTTGGGTTTCGAGTTTATGTATTCACCAAACAAGCAGAGCTAGAGGAAGCAGCCAGGGTATCCTTGAGTACAGACATTGTTGACGACAGCTTTTATGACTTTACACAAGCTGATTACCAGCGACTTCAGGCAAGCTCAGCAAACCAGAAGGCAAAGGAAGCAAAAGCAACACTCATGACAAAGGCAATGAGGGAAGCTGAAGCGAAAAGGAAGGCTGAAACTGCAGGAAACGTGACGATACGAGCACAACTCCAGGGTAGAGCAGACAAGACGTATGTCATGCAAGTATCCCTTCCAGCTACTTCTCCATTGAGCGTGCTCAAAGACCTCATGACGAGGGCTTTAGAGCCTGGGAACGGTTTTTACATGTATACTACTCCTCCGAAGAAAATTTTAGATGATAATAGTGCAGCGCTCTACAATCTTGGCCTGCACCCTGGTGCTAGAGTACATGTAGGTGCCATTTCAGGGCACGAAGGTCTAACCTTGCGGCCAGAAGTATTGGCCCTTGAAGGCTCCCTTCCCCAAAGGGCGCCTAAAGAAGAAGATAAAGATGAAAAGAGATCAACAGGGGTAGTAGCAAATGTACAAGGGACCTTGGGTGCATTGGGCAGAGAGGTTCCTAAATGGATGAAGAGGTCCACCAAGTAACAGGCATTACAAAGAAATAGCAATGAGGCCTTCATCATCTCGTTTCCGTAACTCTTCTATATGCCACCCTTTTCCACTGCTGACACCCTCAAAATGTACAATCCTTGAATGGTACTTCTTGATAGCGGGTCTATGACCTATACTGAGCATTGTTATGCCAGCCCTGACGACCGCATTGTATAAGAGCTCCTCCCCATCAGCGCTGACAGCACTTGTACACTCATCTAACACAGCGTACCGAGGTGCATGGAAGAGTAGCCGTGCCATAGCGAGGCGTTGCTTTTCCCCGCCACTCAGTGTATCATTCCAGTTTTGAGTTTGATCCCAACCTCTACCCCGTCCCAGTAAATAATCTAATTCTACTGCCTCTAAACATGCACTCAACCTTTCCTCCAAGTCATCCTCACCCATGGAAAGGGATTTCATCCACGGCTTCCATTTTTGTTGCGTGCTTGCACTTGCAGTGGTCCAAACTGACCTTGGAGCTTCAGGGTAAAGCAATTGGTCCCTCAGCGTTCCTGACACCAAATATGGCCTCTGGCTTAAATAAAAGATGTCCATTTTTTTGGGCAACTGAACTGTCCCTGCTTGAAGTGGCCACAGTCCTGCAGCAACTCTAAAAAGAGACGACTTCCCACTGCCATTCGGTCCCATGATGAGAACACTACGCCTAGGAAGCACTTCAAAAGTCAACTCCTTGACCAAATTTGTTCCATCTGGGGCTGACAGATACAGCCTTTCGAATTTGACTGTAGATCCTTCAATTCTTAGAGGCTCAGGGAGTGGTATCAGGCTCCCATCTGCAGCAGTGGGGAGAAGCATCCCAGAGGAAGACACATTTCTCAGATAGAGCTGCGTATGGACTTCTTCTCCCCCTGCAAGTGTTTTTACTTGCTCAAGCAACTCTGCCACCCTAGAAGTATGCCCAGCCAGGCCTGTTATCCGTTTATATACAAGCACAAGGTCTCCTATGGCTTTTGAAGTATTGCCTAACAGTCTCATTGTAGAGATATAGTTCTGAGTCAGCTCCCCTTGGTTACCAATACTCTTCATCTTGTCGGAGCTGTTTAGGAGGAAAGGAGCAGCGTACACTGATAAAGCAACGACTGTAGCCCCATACTTCACAAAGTAACCATCCAAGACTTGTTGAATGAATTGCTGGAATGCAGAGAGTCTGGAATGTCTGAGCATCCTCCAAAGGTGTTGATTCAGTATCATTTGCTCTGCAGCTCCTGCTGGGGGATCATTGAATGCCACTTCTTCAGCATTAACAACAAGTCTTTGGTGAGCAGCGCGGAATGCCCCAGCCAATGCAGTCTCTTGTGCTGTCATAGAAGCCAAAGGCGGACTTGTTGCCCGCAATCCCACAGCGCACAGCGCATAGTATGCATACAAGGCAAATTGACCTCTGTATCCCATCGTCTTGGAGAGAGATCTCGTGAACAAAAGCACATCCAGCAACGGTTTAAAAGTATAAGAATACAGCTCACTGACGGCGTAAGAGAATTTTTCTACATCATCAGTGATTCTTTGATCTGCATTTGTGAGGCCACCCAAAGTACTAGCAGCATAGTACGCCCGATGATCACAGTACAATTCGTGGAGGCGATGAGTCAACCGCCTCATAAACGCAAGCTTGATGAGTTTTTGAATGTATTTCAAGCCAGAGTTAACAACTGCAGCAGGGAATGACACTGCACAGAATGTGGAAATAACTCTGCCAAGGTGGTCCCAGTTCTGAGCTATGATCCATCTACCCGCGCTTCCTTCCAAGCGGCTTACATACTCAGTGAGTAAAGTGCGTGCAATTAGTAAAGCTGTCTGTCCATAGATGAGAGTGGCCTCGTATGAAGTAAATCCTGGTACGCATCTGCAATTGAGACAAAATCAGATATTGAGATGCCTCGCTCTGCTTGGCTGAAAAAAGGCAGGTACTCACATTGCCAAAATCTTCCATAAACGTGCTGCAAAAACTGAATCAACAGCAACCTTTTTAGCAGCTCCTTGGGATCGTTTCGGCTGCTGTTCAGCCCCTTTGAATAATTCATTCTGCTCAACTCTGGCCTCCAATAGACCATGTCGAAGCTGCTTAATGCCAGCAGCCCCACCGGCCAAGACCACAACCTACGAAGCATACATGAAAGTATAAGCCTCTAAATACCAGAAACCATACGCACGACAATCATCACTTTAACACATACCGCAACAAGCCTCTTTTGGCGCGGAGTCAAGCCAAGTTGTGGAGGCATTGTCAGTTTCTGACGGTTTGGCTTCGATGGTAAAGACGCCAAGTGGTGGCGTGCATGTAGTCTTGGTTGATATGAATATTGCAAGTTTTTACTTGAAAACTAATCTCAGTTAAAATATTGTGATGCACGATGACTCATCTACAGTCCACGTGCATTCGCCATATTGATGGTCGCGACCGAATCGGGTGGGGGTGGAGGGGAGGCCAATCTCGGAAGCTGAGTTTTCTACGACGGCACTCCTCCATCTACCGCTGATTAGGTTAGCTGTCATATCAGAAAAATTATACTGTAAGCCTCAAACCCTAACCTTTTTTCAATATTCTGTCCTGAATAGTCTCTTGTAAGAGTTCATAGCAGTTTTGCCAACAGTGATACGATGGCTGAGCAGGATTGGGACAACACGAATGATTCCATGACGAAGAATGCATCACGCTTATATTTTCATCTGATAGAAAAAGGTTTCCAAGCTGGGGGAGTCGTGGGTTTGGGGCTTGTGCTGCCAATTCTGGCTTACAGGCGGAGAGGCGGTAAGAACAGTGTGAACAGCTTACTCAGGGCACAGGGAACATCCTCACTTGTTGGGGTTGGGACTACATGTCTCCTCATGGGACCAATGAAAATATCGAAGTGGGAAGACAAGGCAGCAGGATTTCAAGACAGAGCATATCGACTCCATTTTAACCAGTCTCAAAATCGGGCAGATACTTTTGCACACGTTGGAATGGCAGCAGGGGCCATCAGCAGCTATGCGTTATCAGTATCTCCTCTAGCGTTAATCGGGGGCAGCAGTGTGGGAGCTGTTCTGGGACTCATTGCCCATGTGTCAACTGCTTCAAGAACTGAGTCTGGCAGTCCCAATCAAATGATTGAAGAAATGAACTCTTAAATCTCTTCTTATGGATCTTTGTATTCGGTACATAAATTTTGAAAACTAATCTTATAAACATAATATTCAAATTCGTAATTATGTGATTCAATTGTCTGGTAGGAGAAATGTCGCCAAAACTGGAAGATGTCAGGCAAGTATCTAGCCAAACATTGCCCCCGATGTTAAAGGCAGATGAGGTGCCAGCATTATTTTGGGATGATATGCCAGAAGACCCTAACAATCCTGACTTGCTGGCAATCCAAGCGATCAACGAGGAAAGCACTCCTGAAGAACGGGCTCTCTCCTTCAAGGTAATACCGTCTCGTACTTATTTCATCTCTAGCGATATATATCCTTTGCTTTTTGACAATGGAGGCGTATCAATGCAAATGGCATTCACCAACCGACCTCTGTGCAGGCCCAAGGCAACGATGCCCTCAGAGTAGGAATGCAACAGAGAAAGAAATTTTATCTTCGTCAAGCATTGGAGCAGTACACTGAAGGCATAAATATGCAGTCGGCTGACAGCATCTTGAACTCTGTTTTGTACTCAAACAGAGCGCATGTCAATTTCCTGCTCGGCAACTATAGAAATGCGCTCCTGGATGGCCAGAGCGCAGCAAGGGCAAATCCGGATAATGTGAAGGCATATTATAGAGCAGCCAAAGGTGCATTAGGGATAAAAAGATACCTAGAGTGTCAAGACTTCTGTTTAAAAGGACTGCAAGTAGAACCTGACAACACTGAATTGCAAGACTTGGCTCAGGCAGCAAAGGAAGAGGCCCTGCTCGAAGAGGCTCGCATTGCAGCAGAAGCAAAGATACATGCTGAGAAGCGTTCGCCTGCCGCTGCATTAGCAGATGCTCTGCTCAGTAGGGGATGGAAACTTGGAAGGCCGCAGTTCAGTGTCGGAACCCACAAACCATGGGCAGACAGTGTGGGGCTCATTCACTGGCCAGTACTTCTCTTCTATCCAGAGGCTGGTATGGGTTCAGACACAGTTCAAGACTGGGTAGAAAATGACAGATTCAAAGACCACTTAGATGTGATGTTTGGCGCAGATGCACCAGCACTCACATGGGACACTGATGCCAATGCGTATAGCCGAGAAAAGATTGAACTGTACTATCTTTCGCATGGTGCAGAGGCATTACAAAAACAGGAGTTGATAGAAGCATTATATGGTGGCTGGCCTGAACGAAGGGAGGAAGGTCCTGCCAGATATGGAGACAAGGCAGCCAGGTGGGTCAAAGTGCACGAGGGGTGGACGCTGGGTGATGTCTTGAAGAGGCCTGACCATGTCGTGCCTGGCGTGCCTGCATTCTTTGTGCTCTCCCTCGAAACTCCATTTAGAACGCAATTCTTGGAAGGTGAACTACCTCTGCTGTAGCAGAGAGTTCAACTTGGCCTGTGCCCCAAAGTATAGCTTCTCATGAAAGTGGAGACTTCCCTTTTCCTTAGGAGCTGTCGTTGTCGACTCTTCCAAGTCATCATCAGCATCATCCTCCACGTCATTCACATCTTGCAGGCTGAGAGCTTGCACAAACGGTTGCCTCAATTCATTCAATACACCAACAGCATCATACTTTGCAGGACCACCTTCCAGAAATATTCGTTGTTCACCGCCTGTGATGCTCGGCACATCCACTGCTAGTAACTTGAAATTCATCACTCCATGCCTTTTTTTCACTTCTAATGAAACAAGTCCTCTACGATCAGATCCCTTCAAAGGGAAGATCATTTGAAGTCGTCTGGATGAATACTTGGGCCTTATTCCCTTAAATCTAAGTCTGCCACCGGTCGTAACACTGGCTCTGACCTCTGACCCAGCTAATGGTGCTCCTAATACCTCTAGTAGGCCCGGATGTGTGTTAAGTCTAATCATTGCTAATCTATATACTCTTTCTGGATCAATTCTTCTGCGAGATTGAAGGAATAAGCCGCTGGCAACTACCGTCACTATTGAAAGTCCAAACAGCTTTGTGGCAGTCAAAGTGTCTGAAACATCTGCAAATACCCCAGCTACTTTTAGGTAGACTTTCCAGATAGCAAATGCTGAAAGTGCTCCTGCAGTCACAGTGAGCTTGATGGCATTCTGTTGCCAGAATGCTTCTGCTTGCAACGACAAAACGCGATGCAAGCTTCCAGGCTCCTGTTGGGCAAGAGCCTCTGCCCACTGCTTTGCCGGTCCAGGAAGGCTTCTTACTAGAGACTGTGGAAAAGACTTGGCATTCTGCAGGGCACTAGCAGCTGAATGTTTTATATTCTGAGCTGCTTTCTCCAAGCTGCCTTCTCCAGTCGCCTTGAGAAAGGTGCGCCTGGTCATTATTAACATCGTTTTGGCAGCATCTTCTGAGGTTGCGATGGGAGTCATCGATAAATCATGTTTTAAAAAGGATCTACATGCTGTTTGCCTCGCTAACTGTCGCAGTTGGCGAAGCATGGATAAATGATCCGATCTCCAGTAGACAATTAATAGTCGTTTGGTGTATCAAATGTATTGAAGATGTGTCTCAGACATCAAAAAGTGGAGAATTGGGATCGAAGGCTGCGTCTGGCCATAGGAAATCTAGTTTATGACTACACTTGGGAAGGGAGAAATACTGTATATTAGAAAAATTTGAGAATTCTATGGTACTATGTGCATGTCTATTGCGTGATTTTGCTTCATGAAAAAGTCTCAACGGAAGCACGACTAAGCATTGACGGAAATGTCTCGCAATTCTTGGCACGATCGATTGAACTCTGTCAAAACGACTGCACTCAATACAGCCAAAACAATCGCTTCGGAAGCTATAGAGACTGCGAAAGAACTAAGGAGCATACATGAGGTAAGGTTTCTTGTCAAATGCCTGTGTCAGTAACTGCCTTCTGAACCGCCCTACTACCTCTCTGTACAGGAAGATTGGTCACAGAAAAAGGAGACAACAGTGGTGCCTACACCAATGGCGTACAACAGTGAATCTGTTCCTTCAAAGATTGACGTGAATGCCCGACTTGCTGCCTTGAAAGCCAAGCTACAAGCAGACAAAATTAAAATACCCACAGAGAGCGCTCCTCAAGATTCCCCGAAGACGACAGAGCCATCGCCTTTCAGTCAGATTTCTACGGGTTCCGAAGAACACTTACTTCCAATTACACAAGATGTTACTAAGCTGCAGAAGTTGATTGACTCAGAGAAAGCAGCACACATGCATACTCAGGCTAAAATGCAAGGGCTGCAGGATCAGTTGGCTGCTGAAAGTGCTCGAGCAGCGGAGGAGCTGTCGAGGGAGAGAGCAGCTGCATCACAGCACATCGAGCAATTGCATCTTACCTTAAGTGCATTGCAGCACAAAATAGAAAGAATTCCAGATCTAGAATGTGAGCTCAGGCTGGCCCGAGAGGAAGCTGCAGCGGAGAGAGCAGACAGAGAAGCACTCGAGGCACAGCTGGGAGCAGTACAGGAAGATCAAGGCTCAAATACCGAGGCAGAGATGGCTGCTGCCAAGGCAGAGTGTGCACTACTGAGAAATGAGCTGTCAAATTTAAGAAGTAAAGAACTGGAGGGGTCAGCTCAAGAAGAATCTCAGCAACAGTTGCAGGCGGCTTTACATGCGGGAGAAGCTGAACGTGCATCGTTGAAGCAACAACTGGCAAAGCTGAAAGCTCAAATGTTGGGAGAACAAGAAGATGAAGAGGACAAAATCCGCTGGAGGGTGGATGCAGAAGTTAAATTAGCGTTGGAGCGCATGCAGAGAAGTGAATCTCGTTCAGGGGGCAATAAGGAAGAGGTAGATATTCTGTTGCAACGAATACAAGTACTTGAAGCGGATGTCTTGAAATATGAAGGAGCAGAATCTGCAAGGGAAGCAGAGATACAAAATTTGCAGAAAGCTTTGAATGAATTGAGTTATGAAAGCGAAGCAGCAGAGAAACTTCGGGGGCAAGCGAGAGCCCTTCAGGCAGAATTGCTTGCCGTCAGAAATGAGTTGGATGCCAGTAGAATAGACAAGTTAAAGCTGGAAGAGCGCACACATAGTAGTGAAATTGCCGCAGAAGAGATTAGAAGAAAAGTCACAGAGTTGTCTGGAATAGAGGGCAAGATGCAAGGTGAGCTATTGAAAGCACAAGCTGCCGCAGCTGAGGCAGCTCAAAAGCTGTTAGCCATTGAGTCAGGTTCGATGATTGATAGAAGCACAGTTGTCAAGGTATTGGCATCTTATTTTGAAAAAAGGCAATCGAAAGAAATGTTTCAAATAATGTCAAAAATGCTTGGTTTTACAGAAGAAGATCAGCAGTTGCTCATCAATAGTCAAAGACAGTCTACAGTTTCTTCCAAGGCCATTGGGAATGGACACCCTCAGCAGGGAGGTGGTGGTTCCAGTCTGGCTGACTCGTGGATTGACTTTTTGGTTCAACAAGTAGAAGAAGATGCCAGAACACCACCAGCTCAGGCGGTGTGACATAGCTTTTCATTCATTACAGTGCACTATAATTATATTTGTATGTATGTCCTTGTTTACCTATTTATGTCCTCTCGATTTAAAGGTTTCAAATACTTGAGGCAGCGGATCTCTACTGTCTCGTAAAAGCGTTGCTGCTCTCAAAAACTCTTTTCTGAGCACCTCCCTGGTCTGCTTGTCCACTGTTCTGCCCAAGTCATGAGACAGCACAAATGGATCTTCTATACATATGAGATGTCGCTCTGAGCCCACTCGTTTAGTCCATTCCTTTGCTGTCTTTGTTACTTTTTCACTGGTTCGAATAGTTGCTACACCATCTGCATAATCATGCTTCCACGCCCAGAACTCAAAAAATGCCCAGAATAAATCAGCAATACTCTCTGTATTCCTTGCAGCGATCTGTTTATAAGGCTCAATTCTGTCACAGAACTGGCATTGCCACCCATCAATTGTGGCATTGAACGTCAAAGGTTGCTCTTCTTGCAGGACAGGCAGAATGGGGGGCGATCGATGCTGCAGCAAATGGATGCACATCAGCACATAGCAGTAAGAGGACAGGGTTCCGGAGTACGGGTCATTGACACATCTCTTCTTGGCCCAATGCTTCACCAGTGCCACTAACTTGGCCAGCCTGGGATCTATAGCACAATAATCAGCCAACAGCTTGGTGTTGGCACAGGCAAGCATGTTATTAATGGTAATATCTACTCTGGTGCCCTCCTGCCCAGGCATCCTGAATTTGATGACTGGGACTCTAGCTTTAGGGAGCGCCAGAACATCGGTGGCTTCAGCTTTCTCCAGGATACTCTCCAAATCAACAATGACATCCCCCTTTTGTTCATTGTCTGAGCACCCAGGTAGTTCCATACATATATCTAGGTCGTTTGATGACCTCACACTCAACCCATTGGCAGCAGAACCAAACAGATGGACTCGGCAGTTGGGGTATGCACTGGTTAGTAAAGAGTGTATGAGATCAAATACCCTACTCTGCTTCTGCCTCTCCTCTTCTGTTGGCATGACTTCCACCGCCATTGATTCCAAATCCTCTGCAAGTCGGTCCATATCAGTCACGGGTGGCCTGCCGTCGTGTTTCCAATCAATGAAATCAACCCATCTAAATTCGCGCCCAGGAGCTGGAGATTTTGATACAACTCTGGGGGGAGGATGCGATCTTCCATGCAACACTGTATTCACAGCCCTTTGAGCTGCTTCTAATTGATGTGCTGTCACTCTATCGCCTCTCGCACTGTTAGATTGTTGTAGAAGTTGCTCCAACAACTGGCGTTGCTGGTGCTTCTGCTGAGATTGAGGTGGCCGTCCGAGTTGGGGGGGTTGCTGAGGGTTGTGGGATCGCCGTACTACAAGGGGTGGTGATGTTGGCCGCTTATTTAAAGTTGTTGGCTGTGACGGTGATATTGACTGCTGCTGTGTGGGCCATCCAGCTGGCAGAATGTGTGGGGCGAATCCAGGGGGAGGTGGGCAGTGGCCACTACTAGTAGGCTGTGGTGGGAGCCCAAATAAAGAACCTGGTTGAGACAGTTGGCTAAGAAATGGGTCGTTCCCTTCAGAAAATGAATTTCCTGAGTGAGTCTGGTTGCTCCAAATATCGCCTTGCGAAGAGAACAGCAGGGTCGGCTGCTGGGGAGGTACCAGAGGAGGCAGTGAAGAAAACCCCGGTGGTGTCATTTGCTGCACGCTCGGACTGCTACCATTCTGCAACATGTACAGCAGTGCTTGCCCTTGAGATGAGCCAGATTCTGCCTGCGACTGATTAACGTGAAGCCCTCGCAAGGCAGCCAGCAGCGCCTCGCTCGACTGCTCATTTTGATACATTAGATCTCAACGGAAAAAATATGCTCAAGGAACATTATTATGCTGATTCTATTGAGACGCTTTATTTCAATTCTGAGCTGCTCAATCGAGCAGTGCACGTGCAAAATGCAATTGTATGCTGTTGTGTTTCGGGAAGCTCCCCCAACGAAGTCGAAATTTCATTCTATATTTAAGTTTACGAGTACCATTGGAGCATGTGGATACGTATAGAAATCCAGAGAGACCGTTCGTAGGGTCAAAATTGTTTTACATTGATCTCGCACTTTACCCCAAGAAATGTTCATCTGGTCTTTTTATATCGTGGCCATGTGCTTATCAACGTTAGCTACAGGATTTCTGTGAGTACAGAGTCAGTTTTCGTAGCTTATCAACTTCTTATGCCCGACACTTGTATCTGCAGTCTCAAGCAATATACAGCCCCAAGGGTTGGCTTTCCTGTACTTTGTGTGACATCGGTGGCCTGGCTCACATCGTTTTCAGTCATTGCCACTGTTCCTTTGGATATTTATAGTACCCTAGCAGCTATACCCTTGAATGCACTTGCAATCCTATGGTCGATTTCGTACTGGTCTACGCAGGTGTTGACCTGGGTCATCATTCCAGTGATGCAGCATTACGTCTCAGATGGACATTTCACCATATTTTCCAGATTAGCATCTGCTCTTCGTCAGCTGTGGAGATTCTATATAATTATAGGCATACTGAGTGTTGCCGGGATCATATGGGCTTTAGCGGCTGGCAGATTGGATGTGTCAACTCTGCCCCAATTAATCCTGACGCTCTCAAATACATACGGTCTGATCTGCATTATTGGATTGCTTGGATATGGTCTAGTAGAGATACCCAAGGTCTTTTGGAAAAGATCTTTCCCTGAAATGAGAGTGCGATGGCACTATCATAGAGTGGGCAAGGCAGCAGAAGCACTTGCAGCGGCCAGAAAAGAATTAGAGAAAACTTTGGCCATCATCGTTATATCGTCTCAGCAAATCTCAAGGGGGGATGCTCATCTTAGATCCAGGGCTGATGAGTTGATGGAATACGCAGATAAAACATCTGCAATAAGTTTAAAAACATTGGCGAGGACAGCCGTGGACCTTGAGCAACTGCACGAAGATGACTTAGATTACGCCGTGGATGAGGCCGGGCTAGCATCGTTGCGGAAAAGGTACAAAGGCGCCTGTGCCAACTTTGTAGGCTGCGGAGGCGAATATTTAGATTATGTGAAGAAAGCTTTACATTTAGAAGCTGTCTGCAAGAGCAGGGGGTTGAGGGTTTATGGGCACCCCACCGGAAGCCGAAACCCTCTTTGGACGGTGCTCTGGTTCTGTGAGTGTCGACTAAAACCTTGGGGCCTCAGAGGCATCGCCATACTTGCTGCCTCTGCTTCCATAGTAGTACTGTGGTGTGAGGCCACCATTGGATCGGGCACTGACCCTAACCTATCTCCCCTCTCCCTTCTACTCCAAGACAGCATCTCAGCACTCTCGGGGAGCGGGGGTGGTTTCTTGGTTCAGTTGATTGCTGCTGTACCCCTTGCATACATGTTTTACTGCACATACTATAGTCTTTTCAAGCTGGGAGCCTTGAGGTCCTTTTACCACATGGTACCTAATGCAACATGGGGGTATTCTCTCTTGCTGAATGGGTCATTGCTTGCTCGTTTCGCAGCAGCTCTCTGCTTCAACTACTTGCATGTAGTGAGGATGAATGGATACAGTCTCATATTCGTTTCAAAAATGGGTGCTTTGACTGATGTGCCCCTCCTTGGTTCACCCTTCAACACCTGGTTTCCATTGATCATGGTAGTGTACACACTCTTGCTGGCCATTGGCGTCTGGGAAACGTGTGCTGCTCTCTTCATTCCAAAGAAATTAAGGTTCGATAAGGAAAGTGCCGATGATCATCATAGTGCACTGGGCATGCGACTCATAAGAGAAGAAGTGGAGGCGTGCAGTAGGGGGAGGGAACTGGGGAGTGCGTCTGGTTTGACCTCTTCTTTATCTTCTTCTCTCCCCGAAGATGAAGCGAAGCCACTTTCAACGTCTATAGAGCTTGCCAATACATCTGCCACTCGTAGCAATGGCTCTTTGACCAGGCTGCATACTGGAGGCGACAGTGCTGTGGGGGATCCCATTGATAGAATCGATGACCTCTTCAGCGGGGTTGGTGGTGGGAGACGTAGGGGTAGGTAGAAAGAACTAACAAAGGATACATTCAGAAGTACATTGACTACCAGAAATACAATAAAATGTCTTATTCAGGAGGTATTGGTGCCACTCTAGATGCGTGTCTTCTCCACCTCATGACTCCACCAGCAGCCTTCCCCTGGCTGCTCTGAAATGCAGTCTCATCTTCAAAAGCATGTGCCTTCTCCTCCTTTTCCCTTTCCTGACCTCCAGTGCTGCTCGTGGTCAGACCATCCTCTTCTTCCACCAATGAAGAATCATCGCTCACAGTCCCTTGATCTACGTCAGAGTAATGACTCCCTTCAAGACTATCTTCGTCATTCATGGAAGGTGGAACGGGGCTCGATGACCACAGCAATGCCGCCAGCGCTAATGCCAGACCAAATGATCCTGCCAACAGTGCACTGAAAGCCCCTGCACCTGCTGCCAATGTAATCAAACCTCCTGGTCTGAGCAAGTAGAGGCACCTTCTTAATACACCAAGCCTCAATCTGACTTGTACGTTGCCCCCAAGCACTTCCGGTGCCCACACAGATGACCTGGATTTGATGGCAACCTTGTATACTTTGAAAGGAGATGAGGGGGATTCCATGAATTGATGAAATGTTTTAATATTTATGGGTTGCGTATCCTCAGCAAGTCCTAATAGTCGTAATGGAGTCATTACTATGCGCCACAAGCTCCATGGCCTGCTGCGTATGGCTATGGGCTGGCTGGAGCGAGAAAGGCTGGAGCCATCCCAAGCCCGAAGTTCGCTCACGACGTGAGCAACACCGCCAATCGCACCTGTGCCAGGAATCTTCAACTTCAACCAGATATCTACAGCTTGATTAGGAGGAAGGAATCTATTCTTGTAAAGGTGAGAGTCAAAATATGCTTCACCCGTGAGGTCTGAGCCCTGAATGTCAAAATGAATGGGCTGAGTAAAGATAGCACTTGGAGGTGCAAATGTTCTGGTAAGTATCAACCAAGCCAACAGCCAGAGCCCCAGTGCTGCTACAAATGCGCTCATGACGGAAAACATTCCCAGTGCAAGAGCACGAAGTGCAGACAATTTCGTTCGCGAGTTGACGTTTTCAATCCAGGAAGAGGGAGCTGCCCAAGTAGATATGTCGTCGGCTGGGTTGGACAAATCTGGCAAAGACTCCAACTCCTTCAATGACTCTGTGATCATTTTTCTATGCCTTAAGGTACCTTGGAGGCTCGTGAAACCCAGGTTTAAAGGTCTGGGGGAAACGCAGATCGCTCTTGGAGTTGACGTAAATCCTCTTCTATGCCAGAATGTGAGCAGTCAAGACATTTTCTAGAGCGAATGCTTAAAATTTCTTGCACAGATTTATGTCGTCAGTCTCGGTTTGGTATATTTACTGCTTTTCATAGTGCAGCTCCTTCCACGACCACCGCCACACAGTTACAGTCTTCATGGGGCTTGAATTACATCACTTGACTATATTATAAATGTACAAAGCCAGAGCCAGGAGGACTATGATCAAAATGACATCAATAAAGAAATTTCTGCTAGACCTTACTTTTGTGACTAAACCCTTGAGCTTGGCATTGTTGTTTCTCAAGTCTGCTGTAACACTGTCCATCTTGGCATCCACTTCATCAATCAACACATCTTGTCTCTGCACCTCCTCACCCATCGCTATACCCAGCTCTTTGAGAGTGCCAATACCTTTCTCGATACCTTCAAGGCGCTCATCCTGGCGTGCCTTGGCCACTTCCCATTCATTTTTGAATTCTAATGTCTCTTCTGTGTGGGAGTAGAGTGCTTTGCCCGACGCTAATTGAGATTCTAAATTTGAAGTGTCGATATGTATTTCCCCTGCGGACTGTAGTGAGGAGCCCGCTCCATGTGCACTCATCAGCCTTTGTGGTCGTCGGAGAGTTGCATTACCATCAAAAATAGTGTCTATGGATGCTTGGATCTCCTCAATCTTGGATAATCGATCCTGGATGTCCTCAGTGGTTGATCCTTTGGTTCTGACTAGTTTTTCAAGTCGTGGCAAGGCGTCTTGGACCAGAGTGGCTTTGCCCCGTCTAACTTCCGCATTCAGGGCAGCTTTTTGAGCCCTATTCTTTTCATTCTTCGCTTCCTCTCCTTTCTGCACCACATATGTAATTTTTATGCGAGGAAATAATCAAGAATGGGTATCTGAAAGGGGGTGGGCGAACGTACCAAGGAAAGAGATTGGACTTCTTCCAGAATTGTGATCCATTCCGCGGTAAATGGATCGGTAGCCTTTGCTTTCTTGTCGAATGTAGCAATGCGCTTTTGTAGTGACAAATTTGCGTCATACTTCTCGTACCTACAACGGAGCAATCACAACGGTTGTGAAGGCAGCCACAAGGACAATAGTGCAATATCTTACTTTGTAAGCAACCTATCTGTGCGGTTGATAACATCCGAGAGATTAGCCATTTTCCTATTTTGTCGTCTTTGTCAGGTTTTAATTTAGACGAACGGTTCAATGAAGTCTGGACGTATTGAGCAAAGAAGCCTCCCCAAATCTTTATGGTTTATCCCGCGAAACCTAATTAAAAAAATGATGTAGGCCAGCGTGGAACGTGTTCACCCTCTTGGACCCCATGGGCTCCTCCAAATTTTGCGATGGATGCGAACTGCGGCACGGTCACAGGCACATGGAGAGCTTATCGACAGCCATTGCTATGTTCCATTTATGTCGTCATTGAGAAAGAATCAATGCAGCACTTACGTTCAAATTGTTCGAGGAGACGTCTACAAGCTGTGTGTCGGGCAGAAGATCAAGCAGACAAAAAGGCCTGGCAAAGCCAGCTGCGTTATGCCACAGGTAGGGGGAAACAAAGAGTGTGGAAACCTCAGTTAGATCCACCCCCTCTTTTGTCGGACGTCACTGTTGTCATTGTTTCCCCAAGGAAACCCAACACACCGGGCGCCGTTGCAAGGAGCCTAAGTTCTTTTGAATGCACGGACCTCAGGCTGGTAGCTCCCAGGTGTAATCATGTTGCAAGGTCTTCTCGCAGTAGTTCCAAAGGAGCCCAGTGGCTTCTTTGGAGAGCTACTCTGTATGATTCTTTATATGAGGCCCTTGTTGACACTGTCCCAATAGCATTCGATAGGTGGCGGGTTTCTCAGAAACCCTGCGCGTATGAAGGCTTGCCAGATCTGTTAGAAGGAAGAGAATTGACGGAATGGTTTAATTCTCCTTTGATAAGTACTAGTAAATCCAAATTGGCTCTTGTGTTTGGCCGAGAAGAAGCTGGACTTACTCCTGAAGAGATTGACCTCTGCAGAGCTACATGCAGCATTAGAATGGGGAGATTGCAAGAGTCTCTGAGCGTAGGTCATGCTGTTAGTATAGCTCTGAGTCATCTCTTCGAGAAAAGGCTAACACATGAGACAGAGGTAAGTATTCCAAGCTCTATGCTTGACCTTGCAGAAGGCTGCCTCTGTTTTGGAACGGAGGAGGAGCAGGAAGCCTTGAGGATTCAGCTAGAGGAGGTCGAAAAATTACATGGTATAAGTACAAATTAAAATTCGTCTAATATATCTAATTCTGGCAATACTAGGCTATTCTCAACATAATCTCCAAGGCTCAATGAAGAGGGAGACCTTGCCCGTAGCGACTGAGGGCTAGTTGGCATTTCAGTGTCGACTTTCTCGTATGAGAATGAACTCCAAGGGAAAAATGATTGCAAAGCACTGGGCTTGGCAAAAGAAGCTAATCTTTCACTGATGTCATCATCCTCTCTAGCAAGTCTATCTAGCTCCAACTCTTTCCAACCTTTACCAGCAAGTTTTTCAGGTTGAGCCCGAGCCAAGTCATCAAGACGAGGTTCGGTTGTACATACCTCCTCTTTAATGGACCCTTTCACTACTGTATGCTGATTTTGACTTTTTATGGCGCTACCATTTGTAATATCGCCGAAAGCTTTACGAGCAGTTAGGCTTGGGTTTTTGGCAGGATGGACCGCTTCAGAACCAAAGCTGCGGCCTTTGAGACCACCGAAGCTTTTACGTGTTGGATCCAGCTGATTTTCCTTCAGAGTCGAGCTTGGAAAGTGCTGGAAACCACTACTATTTTCGTCTTGCGGATGGACTGAACGAACTTGCTCTCGCATCTTTCTACTCAAAAACTAGATTACTATATCATACATTGACTCGCAGTACAATTTTGATGCGAAGTCTTTTGCAGTCGTGAAGCAAAAAGGACTGGCTTATGAAATTCAAGAGAGAATGATGGTGTGAGCACCGACGACATGGAAGAGGATTGGGCCATGAATGATTATTCAGCATTACCAAACTCACAAGTACAAAGCTGAAAGGTACAGCACATAATATCTATCCCTGTATGCTGCTTGACAATACAAAAATTGTCTCTATATGTCAGTATATTTTTTTCATGAAACTGTAAAGCCTTACTTGCTCTTCATTGCATCAAACTGGTTAAGGGCTGGCTGGAGGATATTGAAACCGACCCACCCAAGAGCAGCAGTGAGTGGGAGGATGAGCAGGCCTGCACGTCCATCGTTAGCAGCAAGGTCTGCAAATTGTTGGGCGGCATCAGCGTTCTGAGCTGCAAGGAGGGTAGCTGCAGAGAGGCCAACACCTGCTGCAATGCTCTTCTTGCTGTTCTTGCCCTTCATGGAGTCGAATTGGTTGAGAGCTGGCTGAAGGATGTTGAAGCCAACCCAAGCAACAGCAGCAGCTAGTGGGAGGAGGAGCAAGCCTGCACGCCCATCGTTAGCGGCAAGATCTGCAACCTGTTGGGCTGCATCAGCATTCTGAGCTGCAAGGAGGGTAGCTGTGGAGAGGCCAACACCCGCTGCAATGCTCTTCTTGAGCTTCATTGAGTCCAACTGGTTCAGGGCTGGCTGG